>JAOXNR010026134.1:0-24270 GCA_028571225.1 Parsonsia alboflavescens | reverse complement strand
AATAATAAAATAGAAACTTATTACAAAACGAAGTAGTTTAGGAATAAATAATCAAATTCTAATAAAACTGAAAGTCTATGATATGGCCCACGGTCAACAAACTTGGTCAATCCGTAGTCTCCAACTCTATTATGTTGAACAGTAAAAACGGTGAACAGTGTTGTCGGAACACTGCCATGAACAGTGCCTCAACAACAATTTTGTAAAATCTTAAGTGTTTTTCAACCAAATATTCTTACAAACAAAAATCAAGCGTAGGGAAGTAAAATATATCCAAAATAACATAATTAAGCTAAGTTACATAAGATAATGGCATAAAAAGATTATAAAACTTAGCATAATTATGTGTAAATCAGGAACCCAATTTTCGTTGTCTAGACATCTGGCAAGTTCAGAAGTTAGATTATAGAAAAAGCCTCAAACTTTGAATATTATCCAAAGTTTGAGTTTCCAAAAGTTTTCTGAAATTATTGACGTCGCACTGTTCACCATCACTGTTCATCCAAACTATAAGTTACAATTTTTCTTGAGTTCCTGTTATTAGATTTCTTACAGAATTTCTTAATCGTCAACCTGCCACGTTCAACTGCGTCAATCGGGTAACTAGACATGTTTACCCTTAAGACATATAAAAAATAATAGGAAGAAAGCATCAAAAATCAAAGAAAACAAAACATTGTCGGAGTCGGATGGTGGACCGGATGGTTACTGGAATTGCCTCCGTTTTGTTTCTCTGATGATCCGGCACTGGCTGCCTCTATTTCAAGCCTCTCACAAGATGCTTCATTCACCCTTTGTTTTATGCTTTGTCTTGCTTTCAATTGCACTCCTTGTGGACTTGAACTAGGACCTTTTAGGCACATTTCCAAGCTTTCAAACTCTCAAATGACCATTCAATGCTGCAAACATAACTTCTTTGTTGACTTAATTTGATCAAGTTTAGATCCTTTCATAATTACTTCAACATCAAATAGATCTTCTTTATCTTGCATCATTACTTTAATTTTCGAAGTATCATTCTTATACTTGAAGTATAAGCCTTTATATGCATGAATCAACTTCTTCAGCTTGTAACTTTTTAATCCATTCATTGAATCTCCCCTTGAAGCTCCATCTTCTTTAGAATTGAACCTGAATCTTCTCATCTCCTCATATGGTAGCTTCCATGAGTTCTCCAATGTCTTGATAGCTCCTTGATATCCATCAAATATTTTGCTCTCCTACATGATTTCCTTATGAAATTTGTTTGAACTTTTCGTCCTTATTAAGGGAAATATGCAGAATTTTGTTAAAGCTTTCCTCTAAACTTTCTACCCTTGAGAAAATTCTACATTAACTCGCAGGATATTGAAAAACTAACTTATTTGCCTCTTTTGATCGAGTTGAGAGATTCTTTTCTTTTACTATTATTAAATTATTTGAACAAATAAATAGACAGTTGTGGATTTTGTCTTTTTAAAATGTTGAATTAATTTAGCTAACTTGACAACGTACGAGAAAGACATTTCAGAAGTCAATCCTACATCTTGAGCATAAGTTGGTTTTGTTTATCAAGAAGAATAATGTTTTAAACACTTGTTTCTATTATTCAATTTTCTGTTTGTTAATTCTTATTGTTAGTAACGCCTTTTATTATTATGTATTACATTAAGCAGATTCAAAAGAAAGCTAGCTAGCCATGCAAGCAGCAATTGTTGCTATAGTTGCAAAGTTTGGTCGGTGCTTCATGGATCCAGTTCACCATCAAATAAGTTACCTTTTTGAGTACAAAGGAAATATCAAAATACTACTGGAGGAAACTGATAAATTGGATGATATGATGTCCAGCAGTCCGTGAAAGCAGCCAAAAGAAATGGTGATCAAATTAGAATTACTGCTTCCAATTGGTTTACAGATGTAGGAAAAAATATAGAAGAAGTAAAATAGCTAGAGATTGAATCTATTGTCAAAAGCCGGTGTTTGAGAGGACAGTGTCCTATTTGGATTTGGCATTACAAGCTGAGCAAGACGGCTCTAAAGAAAACCTTGGTTATTATCGATCTTAAGGGAAGGAAACCCAGTGATCAAGATATATGTATTAGATTGCCTCCGCTAAACATTCATTTTCCACAAGATATAAAACGAGCTGGACCTGAGGCTGAAGTTTTTTCTGGTCATAAAAAGTCTGAAAAAAGTGACATTGTAGTAGAAGAAAGTGCATCTGCTTTGAACCAGAAAAATGTCCAACAAAAGCAGACAGTTGATGATATCGTTGCCCAACAAAAAGATCCTGTGCAACAGATAATTTTTCATCAGAAAGAAGCAGTGACTCAGATCTATGATGCATTGCAGGATGATGATTGTGAGATTATTGGAGTCCACGGCATGGGAGGCATAGGTAAGACAACTCTAGTAAAGGAGATTGGCAGAATGGCTAAAGTTTGTGGCCTTTTTGATGAAGTTGTAATGGTTGTTGTTTCACAAAAACAAGATGTGAGAAAGATTCAAGGTGTAATTGCTGATATTCTGGGTGTATGGTTAAGTGAAGAAAGCGAAGAGGGAAGAGCTGGCAGACTTTATTCTAGATTGATGGGAAAGCAGAGGATACTTCTAATACTAGATGATGTCTGGGCAGCTGTTAACTTGTCAGTGATTGGAATTCCTAATGGAGCTGAGGGCAAGAATTGTAAGATTTTGGTCACTAATCGACAGCTAAATATTTGCAGCATCATGGGGTTCCCGAAGAGGAAGGAAATTCCAGTGAAACTCTTATCAGAAGAAGCATCCTGGGATTTGTTTAGAATGAATGCAGAGTTGGGTGATGTAGATGTTATTGCCATGGAAGTGGCTAGGGAATGTGGAGGTGTGCCATTGGCAATTGTAACAGTTGGGAGGGCTTTGCTCGGCAAAGATCAAGAAGAGTGGAGGGCTGCCCTTCAGCAACTCAAGAAGTCCAAACAGTTAAATATTAATGATGTAGAAAAAGATGTTTTCTCATGCATTAAGTTGAGTTACGAGTATCTGTCAAGTAATGAAGCTAAAGCATGTCTATTACTTTGTTGTTTGTTCCCCGAAGATCATGATATAAAAATTGAAGATATAGTTAGATATGGAGTGGGAAAGGGTTGTTTGAAGAGGACGACACCATGGAAGAAGCAAGAATGCTTATTAGATGGATAATGAGAAGTCTAAAAGACTCTTGCTTGTTGCTTGACAGTGGTAAAGATGGTTGTGTGAAAATGCATGATCTTGTTCGCGACTTTGCAATATTAATGGCATCTGAGGAAAGGAATGGATTCCTAGTAAAATCAGGTCTTGGGTTGAAGAAGTGGCCTAATTTAAACACAGTCCAAGAAAAGGTGATCATTTCACTAATGGCTAACCATATTCATCCACTCCCTGATGAGCAACTATTCTTTGCACGTCTTGAAATGCTGTTGTTGGGTGAGAATGATGGCCTTGAGAAAATAGCTGAGAGGTTTTTTGAAGGCATGACAATGCTAAAGGTGTTAGATCTAAGTGAAAGGATTGGTGTTCGATCTCTAAGGCATTATTTTGGATCCTCTTCAAGGATTCCAAAACCCACCAATTCCTTAAGACTTCCTCTATCATTTGAAGCATTGCTGAATCTTCGGACTCTGTATTTAGAGCACTGCAACTTAGATAATATTCGGGTCCTTGGAAAGTTGAAAAAGCTTGAGATCCTGAGTTTATATGGATCAGACATTAAAGAACTTCCATGTGAAATTGGAGAGTTAAGCAATTTGAGATTGATAGACCTCAACTTTTGCCAAAATCTTAAGATTGTTCCTGCTAACCTGATATCCAGGTTGATTCGGTTACAAGAATTATATATGGGGGAAAGCTTTCAAGACTGGGAAGTTTCTGAAGTGGAAAATGAAGGAAACAGTAGTAAAGCATGTTTTTCAGAAGTGGTATCCTTATCTCAGCTGACCAATTTGTGTGTACAGGTTTCCGATTCCAAATCTTTGCCGATGAACCTGCATTTCGAAAACCTCCAAAAGTTTGAGATATCGATAGGTTCAAGTCACAATAGGATGACATGTGATCCTAACTCAAGAAGCCTCTACCTTCAAGAGATCAAAACTTCATTACCTGAAAGTGTGAATGATATACTTCACGTTACTGAAGATTTGACAATCTTTTGTCTTGATGATTTTTTGCTTAGAAGTGTTCTGGGTTCTGATCTCGGGGGTATAAATGGCTTGAAATCACTCAGTCTCTTATCATGTGTAGATATCGTGTTCCTCTTGGGCAGTGCAAAAGATGGCTCTGTTGTATTACCATGTTTGGAGAAGCTAAGTCTGCGCCTTCTTCAAGACTTGTTATTCATATGTAATTCGTCACTTCCAATAGGTTCATTAGAGAAGCTCGAAATTCTCAAGGTTGAGTCTTGCCATAGTTTGTGGACTACAGTCACAGTTCCATTTGCTCGGATGCTATTAAATCTAAAAGAGATTGAAGTAGGCCATTGTAATAAAGTGAGTTCAATTTTTCTGCTTCATAAGATGCTTCCTGATGAAAAAACTTTATTGCTCTGTAATCTCAGAAAATTGAAGTTACGGTTGTTACACGAGTTGCGTTCAATATGGAGTGTCGGCTTGACTCGCATCTCACCATTGGTGAGCCTTGCCAACCTCAGAGAAGTGGAAATTTCATACTGCCGGAACCTGAGTTGTGTCTTTCCTCGTTTGATGACCCAAAATCTCTTGCAATTGGAGGTTCTTAAGCTATGTGGATGTGAGCGATTGGTAACAATAGTTGCAGAAGCAGGAGAATCAGATAACCAGATTATTGCCTTCTGTCCAAGCCTAAAAGTTATTGAGGTAACAAATTGTGGAAGGCTGAAATTTTTATTTTCGGTTGCTGAGGCTAGCAAGCTTTGCCAATTGAAGGAAATAAAAGTCACCAACTGTAATTCTTTGTTGGAACTCTTGAACAATGCTGAAAAGGTAGGAAAAGAGGAGGAAATAACTGAGGATGGGATAGTTTTGTTGCCGAGGTTGAACAGGATTTGGATGGAAGGATTACAGACCCTAAACAGTCTCTGCGCAGAGCATTTTGTTGTTGATCTACCAGCCCTGGAAGAATTGGTGGTGTTGAATTGTCCAAAACTGGACAATCTTGCTTCTGATGCTCGTAGATACGGGTTCAACGGAGCGCCACGACTCAAGAAAGCACAAATTGGAGAGAATACAATTCATGGCGAAGTAGCATCACAACTTCTCAACCAAGAGGTATAAAGAGTTTTCAACTTGCTAGAATTTGATTCCATCCTTTATATGTAAATTCTCATTAATGCCTCTGAAAATATACAGTTATCTATGTTTCTTTCTAATGAGAAATTTAATCACTGCACCCATTTGATCCTTATCCCACATATGGGAAAGGACAATGAGTTTTAGTAATATATTTGTGTGATTAAGTTTTGTCATATGGACATGTAATGAGTTCATGAGGTACTCCTTAGTTAATCTACTTAGGAAATTGGTCCTAATTGGAGTAAGAAAGACATACAGAGTGAAAGTAGGAAAAAACTGTAAATATTAAATTCTTTAAAGTGACCCATAAAATGAGACATACTTGAAGGAGGTTTGAAACGAGTATATTTTAGTGTATTATACATAAACGCTTGTTATAAATGGCAATCACCGGAGAATGATAGTCAAGTCTTGCTAGGTGACAAGTAGTAGCCTTTTCGAATCAAGAGATCTCAAGTTCGAGACATCATCAGGATAAGTGAAACCACCATTGATCTTGAGGGGTGGGGGGTAGAGGAAGGGTTAGGCAATGGGTGGGAAGAAAAAATCATGGTAGAATGATAAATTCTTCGTGTTTATTTCTAAAATGGAACTTACATATAAGTGTTAATAAGCCGATATGGTTCACTATTATATATAAGTCTCATATGAAATGAAATTTTACTTTCTGCATACAAAAGGAGTAATTGAGCAAGTTTTTTCAGGTTGTATGAGCTGTCCTTAAGTTTGCTATAAGCAGTTTAGAAGATGAAATGGTCCCGGATGCTCCAAGTACTCCAATGGCTATCAGACTCAATTAAGGTTTCGAAATGTGGTTCCAGAATATCTTCTGGTAGAAAATGCAAGGGAGAACGATCGATATTCCCACACTGACAAGTGATCCTGTGAGGCTAAGAACGTGCTCAAAATAAGGGACGAAGAGAGCCAGCACCAGTATCAACAGGAGCAGGATTGAACCAATACCGCCCCTCAGGATCATCTTGGTTCTGGCTGTCATTTTTGGTGGGAGAATCTGTTCCAATTGTATTGCAAATGGTGCATATTTTGTCATTGGTGTTACCACAGTTGCCCAGAGTGCAATCTTAGTGAAAATCAAGTTTATGGGCATGCTTAGAGTGATCTGAGAACTCACTTCTGGGCCAAATAACTTTGCTCCCATGAAAGCTAAAGCTGTGTAGAGAATTGTTACCACTGTGAAACTGACTATGGATGCCTATCAATGGAGCAAATGAGGAATCATTCATGGGCTTTGATCACATGTGGAATATAAAATAGGACTGTGTAAAGCACCCACAAATAGAAGCTGAGGTTCCAAGATTGTGGGGGACTCTCTTTGGAGAATTTTCCAAGATTTGTGGAAGAGGAAGAGTGACTGAAATGACAGTATTCTTCTTTCTCCTTGGTTGGGCAGAAATGGATTGATTCCCTAATACAAGAATTCTTCTTTCTGGCAACTTAGACAAAAATTCAATTACTCTGTTGGTAAGGCAGCAGTGGATATAGTTCAGTAGTTCACATAATGTTTTGAAATGATTCTTTGTAGCTATTAAAAAATTCTCTTGCAAAAGAACAGAAAGGAAAAAGATGTACTTGTCTCTGTGGTAAATTAAGATACAACAACCTATAACAGGGGATAAGAAAAACGATGGTAAATGACTTATAAGTAGGAACAAAGAGAGTAATATAATCGTTTAATATCCAAATTTCTTTTTAGAATATTTAAATTAATTAGAACACCACCTTCTCAAAAAATTTTAAAAAAAAATGTTGATTGTGAGGATTCTTAGTGATTCAAAGACATATCTTGCTTTACATTTTATGTACAGTCCACCATTAAGTCTTTTAATTGTCAAACATTTGATTAAGTTAACTATCTTATTTTAAAAAATATTTCGGATCAATCTCTATTGATTGATTGCCTCCATTATGTTTTTGCTAGCAAATAACATTCTTTTTTGTTATGGATCTTCCAAATCATTCCCGTAGGAGATCCGGACGTCCTTCTTTTTGATCCTTGGAGAAAAATATCCATTCTCTTCATAAAAAATAGGACGTAGAATCAAAAAAAATTTCTTTTTCGATTCATCCTGAAGTTGAATATCTCATTCAAGAATTGTTTTTGATCCAATTCATAGGAATCAATAGATCTACCACTTCTTGAAATCTCTCTTTTGATTCAAAATCATGGTGTAATCTGTATCCTCCCTTGTTTCAGTAAAAGGATAAATTAAACCGAATATATTTAATCAAATTTTATTTTATCTTTTGTATAAAAAAATATAATTGACTTAAACCGTATATTTATTTTGACTGTTGGAAACCCTTTTTTTTTCTTCCTCACACTCACCCCTCTTCTAGAAGATTAAGAGTAACACTACAGTTATCATCGTCATGTCTCAAATTCAATCTCTCGATCTTAAATATTGTGCTTACCACTATAACATTTTCATAACTTGGGAAAGAAGATATAAAATTAATTACCTTTGTAAACTTGGAAGGATCTTTCATGCCTGCATAGAGATTTGGGAAAACAATATGGCCAGCATAGCTGAAAATGTAGAGCCGAGAAATAGAAGGAATATTCTGAATCTGAAGTACCGGAATGTCATGGTTAGCTCTGACACCTCAAAACATGGCAGTGCATGCCACAGTCAGAAAGATCAGAACTGACATTAGAATTCCAGCAGTTGAAAGGAATGAAATTGAAGAGAGATTCCTCAGGCAAAGGCTTGGAAGTGCAACCAAGACAGCAAAAACTGTGAGAATTTGGGATGTACTTGTTAAATTTGAAGACAAGAAATTTAGATGAGTGCCCAAGAAAACAGTGGCTAAATTGTCATGAAGAGAAATAGTGTAGGAAACAAGGCCCATGAAAATCTCAGCATAGATAAAACTTGCATTCTTCCTTTTGATCCATAGGCATGATGCCCTATGTCTTTGTAGTCTCTTGAATAAGGGTTCTTCTCCAAGAATTTTCCAAGAAGATGGGAAACTATATGCACATGTGAGTTGGTGGTCTAGCAAAGCTAAGTCCCTATATCTAACTAGTCATTGTTTAGATTATATTGTGGAGATCAAGAGCCTTGAATGTTAAGTATTTGGAGTTACTTAGTTAAGATAGACCTATATGATAAGGTATCTATGCCGTCTCTTTTATGAGGTGGAATTAATCGTCCCCTTTTGTGTTGTTCTAAGTTGAATCACTGAATCCGAGACTTCTTGGTATATGATTATTGTTGTACTGAATATTCTTTTAGTGAATATTCATTATGATTCAATGGTAACAGAACTAAATATTTAAGGATGATAGATGCTATTGAGTAATGTGATAGTATGCAAGATTTAGGCTAAATATTGGGTGTTACATAAAATGAAAAATATGTCAATACACCTATAAGTGGTCTGGATCTCATGTTATACATTTGTGTGTTACTCTCTATTATACTAATAAAATATTAATAAAAATCCTATTTGTAACCTTTAATTATTATCTTTTTAATATATTTTACATATTAAAACCTAAAAATATAAAATAAACCCTAGAAAACTTGATCTTTTTATTACACATGTTAAATATTCTATTGGTGTAACAGGGAGAGTGATATGCAATTGTGTAACATGAGATTATGAGCCCACTTGTTGGTCAAAGAATAAGGGTTGAGACTAATCTAATCAAATTGTTCATGAATGATTTGATATCTTTCTGAAGAACTTTTAGCTTATTTGGTCTCATAAATTTGAGCCAAAATACAATTCAATTCCGAATGTTTTTTTTTTCTCCATCCATGACGGTCCTTCAAGTTTTTACGAGTAGTCAGAATGGTTCAAACTATCAATTTTTGATAACTCACACAGTGGAGGCAGTCACGTGCACTGCACATGAGGGTTAATATCTTCATTTCAAGCCCGGAGAAGATTGCCGGCACAATCACTTTTCCGATCTTCTTCACCGATGTGAAATGCTTTTTGCTTCGGAGACTTACCTTGCTGTTTTCTTCCGGATCCGATTCTTATCTCTTCTCATTAGTGAAATACTTTGCTGCCCACACCAAAACTTTCCGGAGAAGATTGCCGGAGAATGTACTCATTATTCTGGTTTTGTTTTTCTGTATGCATACTTGATATCATTGGTTCCATTTCGAATGTCGGCATTGCTTGTGTTCTTCGAATTACCTTTGCTGTGAATCAATTATACCACCCATGAATAGATTTTTGTTTTGTAGAGTCATCATCCCTGATTTCTCCAATTTTATATTTTAATGTTCCCATATCGACTACTTTAATGGCTTTTCCTTTGATACCAATCAATAGGACCATTGAAGGATCACATTTACCTACACTTGAATCACTTGCCTCCATAGGTTCTCAAGGAGAGACTCCCAGGTATTTCTGAAACTGCTGCAATCTTTGTGGGAGTTGATGTGACAAAGGAACCAATTCCTGCTTTACCTACTGTGCACTATAATATGGGTGGAGTACCTACATATCACCGTGGGGAGGTGTGGGCAGCAAAGTATTTCACAAATGAGAGGAGATAAGAGTCGGATCTGGAAGAAAATAGTAAGGAAAGTCACCAGAGCAAAGAGCAGGTCAAGTCAAAGAAGAAGACCAAAAAAGTGAGGGTGCTGGCAATCTTCTCCGGACTTGAAATGACAAAATTAACCCTCACGTGCTCTCTGCACATGACTGGTTCCGCCATGTGAGTGTTTGGAAATTGGTGGTTTATATCATTCCAACAACTCATAAAAATTTGAGGGGTTTTTATGGTTGGAAAAAAAATTTTTTAGGAGCGAACTGTATTTTGATCCAAACTTGTGAGATCAAATAGGCTACAAACCCCTTTCTTAAATAGGAGATTGGAGAAGGAATTAATTTTATTTTAAATTGCATTAATAATTAATTAATGATTTATTAATCTTTGAAATTAATTATTTGGGTTTGAATAAAATTAATTAGTTATTTTATTTAGTCTTATAATTAATTTGAATTTAGTTCAATAAGATTAATTATTGGTGGGCTTAAATAAAATAATGGGGTGACTATTTGTTTTTATTTGTCTTATAATTAGTTTGGAGGTCCATGAAATTAATTCTTGATAGGATAGAATAAAATTAAACATTGATTTTTAATTAAAAGGTCAGAATAATTATATTAAATCCATGATTCAATGAATAATTAGATGAAAAGCAAATGCAAAGCGTGGTGATTATGATATCTTTTTTATTTTATATTCATATGAAAATTTTCTTTATTATTAGTAGTAATAATTATTAATAAAGAATTTAAAATATATGGAGAGAGAATTATATGAACTCTTGTTTGATGTTGAATCTACAAGTTCTATTTAATCAATTTCAATTAATAAAGTAATTGGATTTTTGTTTCAATATTCATATTTAAAAAATTATATATAGATATTAATACAGTGTATTAAATTAAAATAATGTATTTTTTTATATAAATTTATTTATTTTACAAATATTTTTAATCTTAAAAATTAATTTATTTTATAAAATAACTTTTTATTAAATTTATTATAAAAAATAGGAAGAAAAAAAATTACAAGACTCAATATCTTGATTTTGATTTGGAGCTCATTTGATTGCAGATCGCCTCTTAGATCACTTTAATAATCTCTAATATCACCTATGGATTATGTGGGCAATAGAAAGTCAGAGTTTGTGGGTGAAAAATTGAGTTTGGATTGAGTTCCTTTTACGTAGAAGAAGAAAAAAAAGGTATAAATGATGGGGATGAGATTAATATAAACTAATCAAAGTCTTTTATCTAAAAGCAAATCATTAATTACATAAATAATAAATTAGATTCAATATGATAGTATTAGTTTTAAATTATTATAAAAATGAAGATAGTAGTTCCAACAAATTAACTATGAGAAAAAGTGAAGAATTTTATTTTCAGTCAATAAGAACAAAGAGATTTTGTAGAAAATTCAAAAGTCAAGTGATGTGAAGAGTCTTAAAGTGACGTATTGCGAGCTCATCAAAAACTCTAATTTGGATCATTTTGGTGAGTTTGCTTCTACTTTTATATATTATGATAAATTATTATGCCTTTAATTAAAAGGATAGATAGACTATTGGGTTCTTGGTCCATAAAAGTCTTATTCTAATTAAATTATTTATATCTTATTACAACTAGAAATTAGATAATCATTCCAAATCCTAGAGAAAAAGATGTAATTTTCTTCGTAGAAAATTCCATACGTCCATTTAGGCTGCCACTCAAAAACTCCCTCCTCTCTCTCCTATTCTCTTTCTATTCACCCAAATAGATAGAGAATGAATTAAAAGACTTCAAACTTATAGAATAAGACAACCCGTTTAATCTTGAAGGACAAGATCTCACGAGTTTATTCTATAGAAAAGATATTATTGCTCTTTCCTTTTTACGTAAGCAAAAATTTTTAAGAAATGGGATTTTGAATCTCGTTTCCTAATAGATTTGGGATATAATTTCTTACAACACCTCAAGGCAATTTCATCCTTAATTGCCCCCATTTACTTCTTCCTTTTTAAAATTTTTATTTCAAGGTAACATTTTGGTTGCACAATTCTTTTTTTCAACCATATTGATGAGAATATCGAAAGAAGTAGAAAAGAAAAGGAAAGGGGAAAAGAGAAATAGAGAGGAAAAAAAAAAGTTAAAGAGATGGTACCTGGTAGAAGATTGAAAAGTCATATAAGGGACAGGAGACTTTTGAGGAAAGGGTAGAGAAAGGAAAGAGATTAAGCAAAGAAGTCAAGTTCTTGGGATATGAACTGACTGAAAAAATTCACAAAACTACTCCTAGTCAAATTTCTACTTTTCTATCCTATTTGATCCATTTTTCAAAAACTTGAATTGGTCAAATTTTGACCAAATGAATTTTCATCCATTTTCCTACTTTCATTTTTGAAAAGTGAGGTTTTTATGTGTTTCAAATGGAAGACTTTTAAATAGAGAGAAAAACAATGAGAAAAGGAAGAAGGAAGAACTCGTTCAGTGATAGATATGGAGTAAGAATAGAGAGAAACACTTATGGATGCAGTGGCTGAGCCAGGCTCCAGGGGTTAGGAGGGCACTACTTATTCCCTTTTTTAAAAAAAAAAAAAAAAATTATGCTGATAGAGTTGAAATGGATTTTTTTGTAAATACTTTCTTTTATTTTTCCTCAATTATTAAGATATATAAAATTTTAGGTAGCAATCTTGGATCTACAAACTCATCGAAGTTTATATCAATTCGAGATTTTTGAACTACTTTGTGTATCATCTAAAGAAATTCTTGAGTGACTGATTTTCATTTAATAAAAGAGATTTATTTCAATACAAAAACCAAACAAACCATTTATATGTAATATATAATATTAAAAAAAATCAAAATTTTAGTAGCTAGGTAGGCCGAACATGAAGACGACACTCATTTAATCATATAAATATATAAATATATATATATATATATATATATATATATTCTAATAAAAATGATTATTTTATTAAAAATTTTAAGTCACAATTTCATATCGATATGAAGTTGTGTTGAACTATTTTTTATATCAATTTTAAGAGACTCATTTAAAAAAAATATATATTCCTATCTTATAAAATAAGGGAGAAGAATATAAAAGGAATTTATTTATTTTATTGACTAAATTATTACATACCTTATTTTAATTGAAAATTTAGAAACTAAAAATTAATAAAGAAAGTTTCTTTTTATACAAAATACTCCCTCGGTCTAAAATTGAATATCCACATTAACATTTTGAATTTTTAAAAAATGAATGTCTCGTTTCCTAAATTAATTAAAATTTTCTTAAAAAATTGATATTATTAAGTGTCAAATGAACTAATTCAATTAATTTTTTAAAAATTTGTAAAAGTCAAAATAAAACATTCAATTCCGGACAGAAGAAGTATATACTTTTAAAAGAAAGGATTTTTGTATTATTTCTAAAAGGAAAGCTGGTTTTTTTAATGTGGCGAAATATCCTATATAAATATCGTTAACTAAATCTATAAGAATATTATTTTTTTAATTAGCAAAATATATATATATATATATATATATATATATATATATTTGTTTTTTTTCTATTTCTGGGTGGGCAAGTCTCTTATGCGTCCGCCCCTATATGGAAGTTAAGAAGAATAAGAAGAGAAAAGGAAGATGAAGCACAAAAGTAAATATCGCGTAGAAAATGAAAAGAAAAAAAAATTGTCGAAAGAACCTCAAAAGAGCTTCTAGTAGTTTTTAATTGGTAAAATGGCCAATGTAGTCTCTTTAACTTTTTTATTTTAATCATTCAGGTTCATTTTTTTATATATATAAATATTTTAAGATTTCACAATTTTTTATCATTTTTAGATCTAATTGGTCATTGATAAAAAATTACAGAATCTAGCTGGTCACTGATAAAAAAGTTATGGGACCGTAAAAGGTAAAAAAAAAAGATAGGAACCTACATCGCCAAAATTAAAAAGTTATAGGACATTAAAAGATAAAAAAAAAAAGAGATATGAACCTACATGGTCAAAACAAAAAAGTTGAGGGACTAAATTGATTATTTTACCTTTCACTTTTTCAGATAATTTTAACCTAATTTCTAAAATTTAGTTAGGTCAAAAGTTGACCAGATGCACCTTTTAAAATCTTGGCTGTTTCTTAAATTTTGAAAACCAAGGCCTTGAAAACTACTTTTAGAATAACATAGTTTTTTAAAAACTATAATTTTTAAAATCTTTTCTTCACAATAATTTTTAGAAAACAACTTTTAGATGTTTTTCTATTATTTGTCTGATTTCTTTTCCAAGAAAATAATCTCTTCGTATAACTCCAATGATAATAAAATTATTAGAGGTCACTAAGTGCTACGTGCTAAAAATATATATTTTTTAAACTTTTATTATTATGTTTTTTTCTAATATATTTTCTAATTTTATTAAAAAAAATTATTTTATATAAATATATATATATTTATATTTGTTTTACTACAGTTTTTCAAATCTTTTATTTTATTGTTATGATTTTTTTAAAAAATTCAACTTTTTTCAAAAAATAAATTACTTTTTGTGTATTTCACATTTTATATCTTTTCATGTAAATTATTTTATCATGAATTATATGTTACTCCATTTATTTTTACCTAAATTTAATTATATTATTAATAAAAATTTATTTATGTTCATAAATTAATACATTTTCTAACTTTTTTTTTTTTTTTGGTAATCCATTGGAAAATTAGCTAATTTTGTCCCTGAAGTTTGATCTTAAAATCAATTTTATTGTTAAAGGTTTTTTTTTTCTGCATTTATTGTTCCAAGACATTTTACGATCTGCCATTATGGAATCTCTATCCATCTTTGTCGTTAAGTGCCCGTTAGTCAGAGGTAAAATAGACTTTTAACATGGGATTAGCCAATTTCACCTCTAAAGTTTGACACTAAAATCAATTTCATCCTTAAAAAAAATTTTCCCCCTACCTTTATTGTCCCAAACATTTTAAGATCTGCCAATATGGGAGCTCTGTCCATTCTAACTGTTATTTTGTGAGTCCCAAAATAACAAGTTGTTTGTCAGGGGTAAAAAATACATTTAACCTGTTTCCCCCAAAACCAGACTCACCTTTAGTTACTTAAACCATTTATGCATTTCATCAAACACTAAAAATATACACATCATACTGAAATTCAAATGAGAGTATCAAGAGTCAATCATTTACTAACGATCTCTACAAGAGCAGCTTCCATATTTGAAGTGGTGAAAACAATTTGTTTCTTTTATAATAATTTCTCTGCCCATCATGCTACAAATGACCTTAAGCGTATCATGGCAATTGCCGCAAATATGATGTTTTTTGATACTTGAATCATACTCTCGTCTATTATATGAACCAATCTAAAGGAGGTGGCTAATAGTTTATCATGTCCAATGGGAGCTCATTCCCTCTCTTCATCAACATCATGGAGGATAAAATCTGATATGATCCTAGAACCTTCTTGTTCTTCTATTTCCTTTATCCACTTTGTAACTCTGTATGTGTATACATTCAGGCCGGGAGTGAAATTTAACCCTTGTCCCAGAAAGATAAATCTTGTTTTTGAATTCAATCTAGTTATAAGTTTATTTTTTTGTTGCAGATCCATATCTTGAATTGTTTCTCTCAATTTATTCACCATGTTCTATTTTTCATGACCTGCATACCAATTTGGAGTAAAACATAGCTTTTTGCATTACGAGGTTTTATATCACAGAGCTACTCAATGATTCTTTTACTCTCATACACATCTCGATCTATTCTGTATCCATTTCATAGTGCTCTTAGCACTTCCCTATACTATAAACTTTTTCTTTCCGCAATGAATGCTTCTGCTTCACTAAAGAATCTAACAAAATCTAGAAGAGCAATCATGAGTGCAGAATGTGCTATTTGGAGACCTTTTGGAGTTAAGGATATACCTACCCTCGTTAATCACATGGGAAGAACAAAAAGGATGGCTAATTTAGTTAGATATTGGCATATTAGAGATGTATTCAATGCTAAAAAAGTGTTTGATGCAATGCTCAAATGATTAAACAAGAAAAGGTGATTTTGGTTTTGGGAGGAAACATGTTAAAGTCTTTTTTGCCTCTGACTAATGGTATGTTGTTTTGAAAATCGCAAAGTAATCGTTAGAATGGACAGAGACCCCATAGTGGCAAATCGCAAAATGTTTTGCAACAATAAAGGTAGAAAAGAAACCTTGAGGATGAAATTGATTTTAGGATCTAACTTTAGAAATGAAATTAGCTATTTTTTATATGTTAAAAGTCTATTTTATCCTTGATTCACAGGCACTTAATGGCAAATATGGACGGAGATGATCGTAAAATGTTTTGAGATAATAAAGACAGAATTTATTTTTTTTTAAAGGACGAAACTAATTTTAGGATTAAACTTCAGGAACGAAATTGGCTAATTTCCCTTAATCCATTTGTCAAATATTTATATAAAATTTTGTTGGAAATTATATATCGAAACAATCCTTGTTAATAAAATAAAAACAATTCAAAACATTCCCAAATTATGATAAAATTTTGACAAACAAGTTTTTTATTTTAATTTTTTTATGTCATAAAACAATTCAATTCTTTAGCCAAAAAGGAGGGAGTTTTCATTCCTACCCAAATTGAGAACAATTATTTCCTATTTATCCAAATCCTCACAACATTTCACATGTTATTCATATCTAAAACTAACTTTTCAGTCTATACCCATTTTGACTTTTCCTTTAAAAAGAAATAAAAAAACAAACTTAACATGTATTCTCCTTTAACATGTATTTAGTATCTTACCCCTCAGCATTCAATACACCCAACTACTGAATCCAACAAACTGTAAAAATGAATTGAAGAAACCATAACTAACATCATTCATTTGATCAGAAGTTTAAGAACAATAGCTAAAAAAACTACTCTAAGAACCATTTCCTTGTCGAAGAGTAAGGAAAAAACCGGTTTTTTATTGTGTTCGGTCGTTAAGTTGGTGATTTTTGTTTTCCGAAATCAAGAAGATGAAGATAGGGAGTGTATGGAGGTACATTGTTCAGTTTGTTTCTTTTTTTTTTTTTTTTTTCTTTGGTGTTTGTCTGTTTTGTGTTGTTTTTTTGGCGCAGATTTTTGTAGTAGTTAGAAGGAAGGAAGGAAAGTGGGATTGTAGAGATTTCGGTTAAAATGGGAGAATTTCGTACCTTACGATGGAGATTTCGAGACTTGAGAGGGGTTTTGGCCCTGAGAAGGGGGGTTTCAAGCTCTTGAGAATTGGGGTTTCGGTACTTGATAGTGGGGTTTCGGTTTCCTAAAAAGGGGGATCTCAGTCTTCAGAAGGGGGTTTCGGTCTCCTAAGAAGGGTGGTTTTGGTCTCTTGAGAATTGGGTTTCGCTCCTTGATATTGGGGTTTTGGTCCTCATAAAAGGGGTTTCAATCTCCTGTGAGATGGGGGGTTTCAGTCATGGGAATGCGGGTTTCGGTCCTCGAGAAGGTAATTTCGAGACTCTAAAGGGGGATTCGGTCTTTAGAAGGTGTATTTCGAGACTTGAGAGGGGATCCTTGCGAGGGGGTTTCGGTTCTTGAGAGGTGGATTTCGATCCTTCCCCTCCTTTGTTTAATTATTTTTTTCATCATTCAGTGGTCATTTTTTGAATAAGTTTCTTTGTGTTGTCTATAGAAATGGATTACATTAGGATTGCTGCACACGAGGGTTCTCTAACTGGAAGGGTGAGTAGGGTAGTTGTACCATCCGAAGTGAACTACCAAAATTTTAGGAGAACGATGGCAAATTTCACCAAGATTGATTTAAACTAGTTTGACATACAAATTTCAATGGCTTCTAAATTTTCTGATGGACGTATTAAATTAATGGACATTGAAAATATATATGGCATCATCTATTAGAATCGCGAAGCTAATCCTAACATTGTGATCATGAACAAAATTCAAAGAACTTATGAGGGTGGCAATGGTGGTAATATTAACAATAATTGTCCTTCTGGTCCAAATGATTATGCAAGTGACTAATTTATTGATGCAAATGATGAAGTAGGGATATCCGGATATATTCGCACAAGTGATGATTATGAATATGATGAAGAGCATATTCGCTGTGTTGAGGATGATGATGATGATTATGACGATGATGACAGCTGCGATGATGGGATGAGACAAGTGATTCCATTTAAACAATTTATACCAAACCCTTCTACTCAGTTTACAAACATGGCATTTTTAGGAAGACAATATTGTTCCACCATTGGGTTTTATAGGAAAGGATGCAATTTTCAACAATAAGGATAAATTAACAATAGCAATCGGTCAATATTCACTTGATAACTGATTTCCATACCACGTGGTACGTTCGAATAAGAGAGGATTTAAGGCATGATGTAAAAACAAAAAAGACTGTACTTTTATGATACGTGCACATTGTAAAGCTGGATGCCAGATTTGAGTATTCACAAGTGTGTCCCGATTCACACTTGTATGCAAACTGTATAGCAAAGCCAAAATAGGAGTGTAAGTGCAGCAACAATTTGTCGTATGTACGCTGGTAAACTCGCCGATGCAAATCATACTCCAAAAAATGTGATTCAAGACATGCGAGAGAATTATGGTGAGAAGTTCGAATACACCAGGGCTTGACAATCTTTATGGTATGCAAAAGACATGGCCTATGGAACTCCAGATGACTCATACAGACAGCTACCATCATACCTCCACATGTTGGAGCGTGTAATTCTAGGGACAGTGACTAGTATACATATGCGAGAAGAGCAGTTTCTAAGGTCATTCTGTGCACTTGGTCCTTCAATTGATGGTTTGAAGTACATGATGAGGCCCGTAATTATTGTAGATGCAACACACTTGAAAGGTGTGTGTGAAGGCAAAATTTATGCAATTGTTTATGCCGATGGAAATGGGCAAACTGTTCCCCTTACTTTTGGGTTTGGCGAGGAGGAGGGCAATGATTCATGGGAGTAGTTCTTGAGAAGATTCCGGACTGCATACAGATTAAGGGATGATTTGGTTATTATGTCTGATCGACACAATGACATACTGCATGCAGTGAGAACAGTATATCCCGAGGTTCCATATGCTTTTTACTATCGGCATTTGAATTAAAACTTAAAGACAAAGTTAAAAAATCCGAGCTACAATCCTTTTTAAAAAAGCTTCATATTCCTATGACAAGTGGACATGTGACTTCCATTTTGGAGACATTCAACATATGCATCCCGGAGTTCATCATTGGTTGGATGTCAAGGTATAATGCCTAGGTTGGTCACATGCATACTGTCCAAACATTTGCTACAATCAAATGATGAGCAATATTGTAGAGTCCTTCAATCAAGTAATCAAGAAAGCTCTTAAGTTACCTATTACATCTGAACATGAGTTTTTAAGGAGTTTGTGTCAGACTTGGTTCAACAAATGTCGAGAAGTAGTAGCTACAATGCCAAATTTTATCACCAAGTGTGCTGTGGAAAGTTTTGAAGGTTGACCTGGAAAGGCTTCAGATTACATCTATTCGAGATAGAGAGGAATTTGTCGTAGGAAGCAAATGTTGTAGTGGATATTCTTCAGAAGACCTATGGATGTTGGAGAAGGGAACTGGAAGAGATACCTTGCAAACATGCCATTAATGTTGTCAGGTAAAATTTTGGTCAATTTCATGACCCAGCTGGTTAATTTTGACACTCACTAGTTAATTTCGTGCCTCAATGATGGCATTTCATGCTTCAAAGATAAAAATTTTTTTAAAAAAATTTGGTCCATTTCGTGACACTGAGTGGAAATTTCGAGACACATTAATCAATTTCGAGACACAAGGGTCAATCTCGAAATTGACTGTTTTTTTTTTTTTAAATTCTCTAACCATGTAATTAAATATTTCTACAACTCATTTACCTTAATTCTTTTTTATAGGGAAAATGAGACTCATTATTACACTCTATATCACAGTGATTCATTTGACACAGAAAGACTAAGGATGACATATTTACCTTCGATACAGCCTGTGCCTTTGTGTTTGTCTTTGAATTCAATTGTAGGTATGGATGACGTGGTTGTCAATCCTTATATTGGTAGAGGGTCTGTCGGAAGACCACAAGAGGCCCGCTTCCTTTCTTGAAACGAACAATAATGTCAAAGGAAAGTGTGTAAAATATGCAAGAGAAATGGACATAATTGTTTCACCGGTCCAAATGCTCATGACCCTGAAGCCCCACATCCTAAAGAAAATGATCCAACATCAGCTGACTTAAATCATGAAGTGCCAATATCTGATCCAATATCCACACAACAATCTTGAGTTTCTAGAAAGGGGTACTCTACAGGAAACGATGGGTCATATACAAAACCATCAAACAAAAGCGATCCTTCTCTACAACAAAAGGCAAAATAGGCAGCTTTATAGGCCTTCCTTGCTTTGTTCCATGAAGTACATGCTAATTGGAAGTGGTCTGCATCCTCCAGCCAGAGCTTCAAAACGATCAACTCCAATAATTCACTAGGAAGATTGGTCCAATTTCTTTAAACTCCATTCTCAACCATATTTCTTCTTCTTTTTTTACAGTCATGAAATTGAGCATATAAATTGGAACAAATACAATAGAAAAACAAACCGAATCTCATTTCGAGACTTGGATTTGTGATTTCAAGATACATTGAAACTATTTCAAGACACACCAAAATCATCTCGAGCTACACCAAAATCTTTCTGAAACAAAGATTTTCAATTCTTAACCTACCATTTTCAACCCAAGTATTCAATCTCAAATATGCACAACACAACATAGTTTAATCCGTGCTTTCAATAACTAGAAAATCAAAGTTAAGTTGAACACATGCATTCGGCACATTTCAAATTGAAAAACTATAAAATCATGCATTTAGGCACAAACATACAATGTAAAATTGATTGTCGACGACTGTGACGAAAAAGGAAGGTGAGCTTCAGTGAGTTAGAAGTGAGGAAGAAATGAAGAAAAAAAGGTCTCGATGAAGAAGAAGAACGGAAGGAAAATGGTGAAGAAGGCGGATTTACTCGGGTTTTGAGAATGGTCTGCATTGGGCATTTCTATCTGCAATTTAAATTTCGATTTTCATTAGGAACACTGAGGGTTTTGGTCTACAATAAGGGTTTTGGTCTTCATTGGAAATGTTTCGGTTTGCAATGAGGGCTTCAATCTTCAAATGGGATTTCGGTCTTCACATGGGGTTTCAGTCTACACTGTGAAGGGTTTCAATTTGCAATGGACATTTCGATCTTCACTGGGAAGGGTTTTGGTCTTCAAGTGGGGTTTCAGCCTTCACAGAGGGTTTCGGTCTTCACTGGAAGGGTTTCAGTCTGCATTACGGGTTTCGATCTTTAGTTAGGGTTTTGGCCTTCACAGGGAATTGTTTCGGTTTGCATTGAGGGTTTTGGTCTGCAACTGGGGTTTCCGCCTTCATAGAGGATTTTGGTCTCCAATGAGGGTTTCGATCTTCAAGTGGGGTTTCAACCTGCATTCTAAAGGGTTTTGATCTGCACTTTACATTTTGGTCTTTACTAGAAAGGGTTTTGTTCTTCAAGTGGGGTTTCAGCCTTCACAGATGGTTTCGATTTTTACTGAGGGTTTCGATCTTTACTGAGGGTTTGGTCTTCACTGGAAAGGGTTTTGGTCTTTAACTGTGGTTTCGGCCTTTATGG
Source organism: Parsonsia alboflavescens (assembly GCA_028571225.1). Lineage (NCBI taxonomy): Eukaryota > Viridiplantae > Streptophyta > Magnoliopsida > Gentianales > Apocynaceae > Parsonsia > Parsonsia alboflavescens. Next base: position 2,781 of record JAOXNR010026134.1, on the reverse strand, counting down.
AGGGTTTCGATCTCCAATGAGGGTTTCAATTTTCAGGAGGGCTTTCGGCCTTCATAGAGGGTTTCGGTCTACACTAAGAGGTTTCAGTCTGTAGTGAGGGTTCCGGCCTTCACCGGGAAAGGTTTCAGTCTACGCTGAGGGTTCGGTCTTCATAGAGGGTTTCAGTTTGCAATGTGAAGTGTTTCGGTCTGCAATGGACATTTCGATCTTCACTGATAAGGGTTTTGATTTGCACTGGTTGTTTCGGTCTTCACATAAGGTTAGATTCTTCAACTTGGTTTCGATCTCCACTTGACATTTCGATCTTCAATGTGAATTGTTTCAGTTTTCATTGGAAAGTGTTTCGGTCTGCACCCTTACATTTCAGTCTTCACTTTTGAGCTTTTATTAAGTAAATTTTGAATGGCACTTGCAGATGTTAATTTTTCAAAGGTTTTATGGAATCCTTTTAAGTTAATTTTTTAAAGCTTTTTTCTAGGCCAATCATTTTATGGAAACTTGGGCAATTAATTTTGTATGGAATTTAACATATAGTAGAATTAAATGTTATATAATTAACATACAATAGAACTCAAGAACACTGTATATAATTTACATAATATACATTTATCCTCAATGTATTTATTCACAATATATATAAAAAATAATTATCTAGGTCTACGATGACCGATCGCTCCACCGCAGCTTGATCCAAGCCATCTCATCCCTAATGAGCTGCCCCATAGGGGGGTACACAATGCAAGCCGGGCATTTTCTTAAGATGCCCCCTCATTAGCTTTGCCATGTAGTAGTGGATGTAAGCACCACAACTAGCCTTGTCTGGCTGAATAGGGATGGAGTGCATTGATGCGTCGGGGGGGTCAAGAGAAAAAGGAGTGAAACTTTAAGCGGGAAGGCATCAGGTCCTACTATAATAGCCAACTTGCTCCAGAAGTCATGGCATCAGCGAGACTGGCTCCATAGTTCAATCGAGATGCCCTCGCTTCAGTAGATGACTTCGGATCATACAGTGTAATTGAAGACCTATCTAATGAGATTTGAAGTAACAACCAGTGCTCGTAGAGGTAATGGAGCATCAAGATCTATATATAAAGTGTAAATATTAAATTAATTAATGTTAAATAAACCATAATTTCAACCAAGAGTTTTATAGGAAAAGAAAGTGAAACACTTCCTTGTCTCCCACCATGCCACCTCCCCCATGTCCGCATCTCCCCCGACCCACCTAGTGATAAAGGCATCGAAGTCGTAGGTCCCCGACTCCGCTTGAGATGCCCTGGTCTCCTCCCACGCACCTTGGAGAATTTGAGTTTGTTAAAATCGAAGTTGTATACATATATTTTAACTTGAATAAAATAAATAAAGATCAATACTATTTTAAAATACTTACATAAAAGTAAACCTGAGCGAGAGTGAAGCTGGCTTGGCAGGGGTAAAGGGCTGATGTCTCCCTCCCTTATAAACTGATCATTGTGATCATCCTTGACTAGGCCCTCCATGGATCTGACCTTTTTGAGGTCATCCCTGACAAATGAGAGGCCCCTACCCCGGTCAAGTGCCTACCACAAAAATTTAGTTCGAGTATAAAACAGGAAAGTTATAAGATACAAAAAGAAAGTGAAATACCACACTGAACCTCCAGTGCTACAAAAGGCATCCAACGGTGCCAGGTCGAGGGTGTAGCGGTCCACCACGGGAGATGAAATCCCCCCCCTCCACTTCTCGCTCCTCCATAGCAAGAGGAATCTCCCCCCTGCACCTCCAACGCTAAAATAATCCTCGCTACTTGGATCCTCGGCTTCTTCTTTGGCCTCAGCGACTCAATGTGGTGAGCCGGTCGATTAAATTTGATCGTACACCTGCAGTTGGGGCCTTGGCCCAAAGTGTATGACCAAGCTCCTAATAGAATGTAAAAATCAATTGTTAATAAGAATCAATAGTAATTTAAAAGAATTACTCATATGAAGTAAATAACTAAAATAAAAAATTACTCGAATTACTAACTATAAAATTACCTCCTGAGGGGTAGTAGGATCACTAACTGTCGAAGCCTATGGATCTACTCAATTCTCTCCCTGACTTACAGATGTATCGATCTATTATTTTAAAAACGATCAATGCAAATAAAATTAAAAATTAAATAAAATACAATAACCGAAATGAATAAGAATTTACAAACTTGAATTTACCTGGATGGTACCATCGGAGACTATAGGAGATGCAGGAGCCGGTGGATCTACTCGATCCTCTCTCCGATTGACAGGTGCATCGATCTACTATTTAAAAAAAATATTGACGTGAATAAAATTAAAAATTAGATAAAATACAGTAACCGAAATGAATAAGAATTTGCGACAACCTGGATGGTGTCATCGGAGATTATAGAAGATGCTGGAAAGGGGGTGGCTATCGGTCAGACTAAAACGTCGATGGAATGCTTCACCCCCTCCGACATGGGCATATCAGGCTTTCGAGAAGGGGAATCATGCAGTGGTGGATCATCTCCACCACTGTTATCCCTCTCCAATACTGTCATCCCTCTCCAGCATATCGAGGTGATACTTGGAAGGCGAGAGCTGCTCAAGGACCACATCATGTGTCCGCTGATATGCATGAGCCGTTGGAGGACCGCATGACGAAGATGCAATTAGAATTGCTCTTAGTCTTTGATATAAAAAAAAAACCAACAGTAGAATTTTCGTCGTTATGCGATTATAATCACCGACGATGAAGTTTTCACGAAACTTCAATGAAGTAGCCGAAAATAAAGAACACAAGACA
>JAOXNR010026123.1:0-24273 GCA_028571225.1 Parsonsia alboflavescens | reverse complement strand
TAAACAAATATAATTTCTAGAGTTATTTTAATCTTATAAAACCTTATATTTTATTAATTCTTTTAATAGTTTATATTATAGGTTATGACCTTTTAGAAATAATAGCCCATAATTTTATTTTATTAAGTCAAGGATAAAAACCGTTAATAAAATTATTTAGGCTATTTCTAATTTCCAAAAAAAACCATTTTACTATTTAAAGAATTTAATTATCGTTCTTAAAATTATTTTCTTGATTTCTTAGTTATCATAACCAAATCAAAGTAATCATTTTTTATAGAACGTTCCTAATCTAGGTTTCCCATAGGAATGAGGAATGTCACATAATAAAATAAAATAAAGCATAAATTAAATTCATGCTTTCTCTAGTTTTAATCCCATGTGACCAATTAATCAAACAAATTGATTAAATGTGATCTAGTTTATTTTCCTAAGGGTGGTTTCTAATTATTTTCATGCTTTTCTCTATCACAAAATATAAAGCATAATAAATAAATTGCATAGAGCTTTGGCCCAATAGAACTCTAATTAAAACTCCTAATTGGGCTAATAAAAAACTTTAAGGCCCAAAACTAGGAATTTTTAAAAAACTGAGGGCTGTTCTACAAATAAGGAGAACCCTAAATAGGGGTCCTCCTCTCCATGTTGAAACCCTAGCCGCCACTGTCCTAATAGCTGTTGTCCAAACATTCCAACCACCAACTTTGACCAACAGATATCCAGCTGCTAGCTTTGAATTTACCGGCCACCAGCCGTGAGACTGCCTGCCTTTGCCAGTCATAATCACGGTCTTCTGCCTGTTAGAGCATCTCTGCGGAATTTAGATTCGAAGTGCAGACTACCTGCTTCTCCTCATCCTCACCCGTGATGTCTGCTCGACGGTGCACTGTCTCAAATCTGCTTGCTGCCGAGCCTGACTCCTTTTGTCATGTTCTGCCTGTCACGACCGGAATTGCCACAATCAGTTTGGTCTGCCCGAACGTTGGTTCTTTGTTCACTGGACATCTGGCCGCTGCGAATAGATTGTCTGAGCACTGCCATCGACTGGATCGACTGGACTATGACCTGAACGCAAACTGTTTCTGCCCGACATGACCTGAACGCAAACTGTTTCTGCCTGACATGACCTGGACACTGGCTCACCTATCTAACTCGCGCCTGAGCAACGCTCTGCCGGCCGGTCTTGGTTGCTGTCTGCTAGGTGCGCCTGACTGGGCTGTCAAGCCAGACCCCGCAGACCAGCTGCCTGTCCGGTGAAGAGTATTCTGGCATTATTCCTGCGATGTTCTTCGCTTCTCCAACCAAAAAAAAAAAAATCCCAGAAACCGATATAAAGATAAATATATATATATATATATCTATATATATATTTTAACAATTCCAACACCTCAGGAAATTTTTAATTAAAAGTAAATAAATTAAACTATTACATATTTCTATGCCTCCACTCACGAGACGTACAGAAATTCTGAATTAGAGTCTAAGGGTCATAAATAAACAATTAATTTCATGCAAATTAGCCACCCTAGAATAAACAAAAACTGGGTATCGTTCTTGTTGAGAGAACCATTCTCTGATACCACTTGCAGGGAACCAGATCCCGAATCCACAAGGAAATGAATCCAGAGTCCCAGGATTTTTAAAAAATTTTCTCTCACATAAAGAACAGGAGAACGATACTTGATTTGAAGATTCACGGAGATCTGTCCTGCGGAATGGATCTGGACGACTTGATATACTATGCAAAAGATCTTCTAATCTATTCACTATCCGTCTGGGTGAACAGAAAGGAAAAAATAAAAGATCGGAGAATCTCTGTAAGTGGAGTGGAGAAAAATAGATTGTTTGAAGATTCACGGAGATCTGTCCTGCGGAATGGATCTGGACGACTTGATCTACTATGCAAAAGATCTTCTAATCTATTCACTATCTGTCTGGGTGAACAGAAAGGAAAATAAAAGATCGGAGAATCTCTGTAAGTGGAGTGGAGAAAAATAGACTGTTTGTAATTTTTCTGCTAAGAGAAAAATCACGTCTGTTCTAATTTTCTTAGGGTTTCTGAATGATCGTATTTGTTTTGGTTATTACAGGATTAATAAATAATCCTTTAATAACTAAATCAGAAATATGGATTTTCCATAGGCCAAAAGCTCAACAGCCCAACAATCCTTTTATTTAATTAAAGGTCCAATAATTATTCATTGGATCATGGACGCAACATAATTATTCTGGCAATTTAATTAAAGCCCGATATTTATTTTTATTCTTAGCCCATTAAATAATTAATCTCATGGACCTAAGTCCAAATTAATTTTAAGACTAATAAAAATAAATATCCACTTCATTATTTTATTCAAGCCCAACAATAATTAATCTTATGGCCCTAAGTCCAAATTAATTATAAGACTATATAAAATAACTAATTAATTTTTTTCAAGCCCAAATAATTAGTTTCAGGGATTAATTAAATCCTCAATTAATTATTAATGCTATGTAGAATGAAATTAATTCATTCTCCAATCTCCTATTTAAGAATGACATAAAATCATTCAATCTCAATAGGGTTAGATTAGGGACCTTAAAACACAATGTTCATGGCTCTATAAAATGACTAAAATACCCTTACTACATAGCAGTAATTGACCTAGTCATTTTAAACACCTTCTATTATCACCATAAGAGGATGATGCACTCCATGATACATTCCCTAAGAAACGGGAGGCTTGTTGAGATAAATCTCAACCATTAGTCTTTGAGCTACAGGTGTAATGACACATTTACCCTTCTATGTAACACCCACTATTGAGCCTACTTCTTGCGTACCATCACCTTACTCAATAGCATATACCATCCTTTGGTATCTAGTTCTATTACTATTGAATCACAAGAATACTCACTTGAAGAATATTCAGTACAATAAAAATTGTACTACCGAGGCCTCGGGTTCAGTGATCCAACTAAGAACAACACACAAGTGGGCAATTAACCCATCTCATTAATGAAATGGAATAGAGACCTATGGTATGAGTCTGTCGTAACTAACTAACTCCAAGTACCTAAGATACAAGGCTATTGATGTCCATAATGAGATCTCACCCATAGCATATCAAAGCACAGGAAAATAGCTTCGCCAGACCACTAACCCATACTATTGTCATGGGGACGTGTCCACGCAATAGCAACAGTGATATTAGTTCTCTCTTCTTTGATAGTACCTTTAGAGAAAAATCACTGAATGGTGCTATTGTACACATACAAAATGTGCTAACACATAGTCCGGGAGCACTACCCAATTACTAAAGGTAAGTCACCCTACTTAAAGGATACTAATGTGTTTTGTTCGTTCAATGGAACGCCAAATTCCATTAATCGGCCAAGAACTAATTCCTTATGATTTAAACTTCCGGTGATCTATACCTTACTATGTTGAACGTCCCAACACACAGATCACCTATTTAAATCAAGTTGGACCTTATTGCATGTAATGCTAATATGTAAAAAATTACTTATTTAGATTATAGTATTTTACACTTTTTTCTCAGAAAATGATAGCCTTTTTGGGTATAAATCCCAACATGAAGTCCTTGAGATTGATTGAATATGATTCCGTCTTAATGAGGGGGAGAGAAGGGCAGAACTCGACATTCTTAAAGAATTTTGAAATAAAGCTTTGGAAATTGATTGAAGATACAAAAGGTAAGTTGAGAATTTTTTCAACAAAATTTGAAGGAAAAGCATTTTACAGTTGGAGAAATGGTCCTCAAGAGGTCGATTGATGGAAAACAAGGACAACTGACAAAGCTACAAGAAAGCTGGGAAGGACCTTACATAATCTAAGAAGTTCAGAAAGGAAGAAGCTATAAGCTCGCTGATCTCAAAGGAAGATAACTCCTAAGACCTAGGAATGTCTACTATCTAAATAAATTCTTTGCCTAAGGATTTCTAAGCCTTTCCAGACCTCGTAAGCTAGTTACGCAGCTCCAGAAATTGTCTAAAAGAAGCTCATTGAACAGTGATTAAACCTTAATAACCTCTTTCAGACTCTATCAGTGGCAAGTGCATATCAAACTGTAGAGGCTTAAATAAAAGTTAAGTTTGTCGAGCTTATTGAGATCTTATTTCTTCTTATTTGCTTGACTTTCAAAGCCAATTTAGATTATTATGCAAGTTCTAAGTGTTTAAGCAAAAACAAGACACTTGAAGAAAATTGGCCGATATAAAAAAAGAGGCCACAAACAAACCTCTCAGAAAATTTAGTACAAGGATCATATGTATGAGCTTTGAAAGCCAAGCATTGAACATTACAAAGATGAAGAAGAAAGATTGAGAAAGATCCTATTCTATTACAAATTTAGTCTTCTTCATCATCCTAGCTTGGGGGCTCCAACGAGCTCGACAATGCTTTCTCGTCCACAGCTATCTATTTTTTCCAGGGGCATTTGATTGACCTGCGAAGTATTCAGTAATATTTTCAAATAGAGGTTATCCAAAGATCGACGAATAGCTCGGGATAGATTGAGTAACTCATAGAAATCAACAAGTGGTTATGAAATTGATAATGTGTACTTAAATCTCCATAGAAATTGATAATTGTACCTTCAGGTCGAGCATACGTTTTTAGAGGCATGTCATGGACTACAATTTCAGTGGTCTCAGCTCTAATGGACTCACCTATTGGCTCTTTCCAATTCTAAGAGGGACATTCACCAGCTTGGCCGACCTTTGGCCTCAGTAGCAGCAACCTCTTCCTATGAGGTCAAAATAAGATCCTTTTTCTCATAAGGGAGAGGAGCTGTAGCATCTGGATGGTATAGCCCCTTGTGGACATCTGGATTAGTATTTAAGTCGCCATTGAGGTCACGAAGCTTGTCAATCAAGTCAACATAGAGGCCGTAGAGCTGAGGTCAAAGGATGGGCTCCACATAATCTTTGAAAGCCGGGATGGTCAGGGACAAGCTACCATCCTAGCCTGAAGGTCCCCTAGCTGAGCCTTGATTTCATGGATGTGGTCCCTCTTCTTCTTGCCAAGCATGAGCAGCTGGTTATTTTTCTAGGTAGCATCTCTAAGGGTTGAAGACATTGCCTGATTCTTAGCTTTGACCTCGCCTATATTCTCTTTGCACTCCTCTAGAAGGTTATACATGACTGTACAGCAAGCTCTACATTCTCTTTAACAATGTGAGCCCTCTCGTCATGGTGCTCAGATATCTGGGTATAGAACTCCTAATCCTTCTTCACCCTCTCCATCTGTCTCCATAGTCTCTTGCCTAGGAAGTCATGGCTCTTCAAAAAGAAGAGAGGAAATAAAAGTTAACACTCAAGAAAAGTTGATACAGAAGTGACAATTTTCTTGCTCTGAGTTAGGCGAATGGGGATCCTGAAGAAAGACACCCGAGAAGTAGGAGTAGCAAAAGCGGTAGGAGTGGCAGAGAATGTGCTGACAATATCGCTAGGGCCACCGATTGGAGCTCATGGAGCCAGTGACCCCTCTGGTTGACCTCATTGAGAACTGGTAGTGGACTTCAAGAGCCACGCGGTCCTTATCATTGCCAAAATAAAGAAAAAGGAGGTATCATTATGCTGATAAGTTAAAGAAGACTTACTAAAGAAAAGAAAAAAAGGAAAAAACTCCCTACCGATGGAAAGAAGTCCCACAGATCTCCTATGGGAAGGGAGGTCACGATTTGCTAGACTCCCCAATCCAGCAGAAAGAAGAAAGACGACAGGCCAGACTGGTTGGGTACATCCGACCTTCTCAACAACAAAGCAAGCCAAGTCAATCAAAAAAGTTCCAACCCTCTCTTACGCGCCAGCTAGGGTTGGGAGACCAAGGTATAAGGTCTTATTCATATTCCAGTCTGTGTAGGGCTCAGACTGGACCAAATTATTGGGAAGTTTGGCAAAAGAGAAAGAATCCTTCCTATCCCTGCAGAAAGATGGGAAGGGGCCTACTAGCTTTTATCTATTGTTAAACTGGAGGTATGCTACACTAACCTTATGGGTGTTGAGGAGACACTAACATTCAAGAGACATCTAAAGAGCTCTAGAGAAACTGGAACTTGGTTGAGATGACAGGTTGCAATGAATCCGATTATTATCTGCACAACATTGGGAATGAGCTGTGCAATAGGGAAATTCTGAAAATGGACGATGTCAAGAAGCATAGGGTGCAAATAAGGGAGGAGAATGCCCCCTCTGAGGTTGGTTAAGTGAAGGACTATGTGTCCATCATGACGACTATTAGGGAGTTCAGACTCCCCAGCATCAACTAATATCATCCCTATCCATTGATTTGAAAAATCTCAGAGGGATCGAAGGAAGAGGACATGGAAGAGAGCTCTAATTCGGGGGGTGATAAACTTTAGTAGTCACTTGTGGAGCCTTAGAAGTGATTTGAGGCAAGTAAAATACCCCATTCTCTGGGGCCACTGGGGAAAATACCTAGTAACCTCTCCAGAATGGAGAGAAGGAGTGCTCAGATGATCTGACTGGGGAAGAAGACTCGGGGAAAGACATTGAAGACATACATTTTTTTTAAGAAGATGAGATTTTTCCCAAAACAGTGAAGGGAAAAGAAAAGAGAACTCACTCGTTAATTCCTGGAAGATTAAGAAAGAAGGTGTTTTGAACCCTAAGTTACTTGTCGGGCAAAAGGAAAGGAAGGAATTTAGGAAGGAAGCAGATGATGTTGCAGAAAGAGAATTCTTTGAGCAAGAGAAGCATTTAGGTAAGTCCTAAAATCTTCAAAAGCCTCCTAATTTATATGCTATAAGGACTCCCTTGGGTTGCCAATAAAGATCCTGAAAGCTAGAAACAGAGGCAACTGCTAAAACTGATGAAGCACATCACCTGCCAAGCAAGTCGTTCTAGAAAAACAGCACAAGCCTTTAGAGGTGGACTTAAAGATGGTAATTTTAGTGCTACAACCTTGAAGCTAGCTGGGCCTAAAGGGGTGTAATGACGGGAGAAATGGGCATGACCTAGATAAACCAACATAAATGGGCTCAAACCCCAACCCTAATACCTGAAAGTCTCATAAATCTTGAGGAAAGGTGGGCTGCAACCTCTTTCCACCGACTTCCCAGGTCACTAACCTCCAAAATAAGCTTAGGAGAGGTCTCATTAAACCACGACCTGCGACCCTGTGAGCTCCAATCTATCTCATACATCTTCCATGCCACAACTAAATGTATGCAATTCCTAACACTAGTCTCGACCTCCTAGAAGAGATAGCTGAGTCTTTGACATCCATGGGTAGGTTGCAAAGTTGGTTTGAAGGTCGTTAGCAAGCTTGTAGCTCTATACCAAAAACATGCATGGCAAGGTGTCTTGACTTAGTTAAATTCCATGATTCTAGGAGCAATTGGTGGGATATGATAAGATCTCACAATTATCCTAATTGCCTACTGTAACGTAATTGAAGAACCCTGATCAAAGAGGTAACTCATTATTTAGTATATATTATCGAATTACACACAGTCCAAGGACAGGACAAACAAGACACCATAGATTGAGATAGTTAGTCAAGATTACTCTCTCAGAATACTAACTTAATCATTGGAGCTATTCACCGAGAGATGGCCTACTCCAGTTGCGGTTCTAGACGTGATCATGATTCAGGGTGACCCAGAGGCTATTTTTGACCTCCATCAGTAACAGTTTCCTATGTCTAGAGATTAAGATATCATAAATACTTTTTGTCTCGTAGTTCTATTATCTAGTTAGCTCCCCAATTGTTGATCCTCTATTTCGTCCACATGAATCCAACTAATAACAACTTTAGATGAGTCCCTATACATGGGGAGAAGACAACAATTGTTTCTATACATTAAGTTACGGCTAGGGTTTTTCATAAAGGTTTATTTATAAGCTTTCAAGACCTAGTCCAAATAGGCTAAGCCCATTATGAAAAGGCCATAGATTAGTCTCGCTAGGATTTATTAATTAACTAATTAATTAATTCATCAAAGCCCATAGCCTAATCACTTAATTTTGGATTTCAGAGTATACTAGTACACTTTTACAATCAAGGTAAGAAATCCAATATCATTGTAAGCTTTTACTCTATTGTGTGTAACATTTTAGGATCATTATTTTTGGCAATAGAAATTGATATTAGCTCTTTAATATTAATTGGACAATTCTAACTTGAATAATCTCCCAAAGTATATTCAAGCTTCCATAAATCAAGAGTGACGACTAGTAACATATCATAACTACCCGATAAACAGTGAAAGAGTAATTAATCTCTCCATTTGTATTCTTATTAAGTAATCTACAGTACCTCATAATTTGTCTATTTCTATTTAATCACTTGACCATTCGAGAAATATTTTATTCTATAGTTGTCTAGGCCAAGAACTTTCTAGTCAAGATAAATATAATACATATAAAATATTATACTTCACTTATTTAATTATGACTTAATGGATCCCATCACTTTCTAATATTGATGGGAGAAATGGGCATGACCAGGATAAACCAACCAAAATGCGCTCAAGCCTCGACCCTAATAACTGAAAGTTTGACTCACGAGTCAAGAGGAAAAGTGGACAGCAATCTGCTACCATCGACCTCCTAGGTCATCGACCTCCAAGATGAGCTTAGGAGAGGTCTCACCGGACCACGGCCTTCACCCTAGTGATCACCAACCCGTCTCATACATCTTCCATGCCACGACTAAATGTGCGCAACTCCTAACACACTCTATGAACCTATAATCACTCGTCACGACCTCCCAGCAGAGATAATGGAGACCATCAACATCGAGATGTGAATGGCAAGGTATCCCAACTTAGGGAAACTCCATGATGCTAAGAGCAATTGCCATGATATGATACAATCACACAATTATCCTAATTGCCTACTATCATGTAATTGAAGAGCCTAGACCAGCATAATGAATTAGACATCAGAGCAATTCCCCGGCCGATGGCTCACTCCGGTGACCTATTCTTTTTCTTCTTAGGTTGCGATTATTGACGTCATCACGGTTTGGGGTGACCCGGAGGCTACATCCGAGCTCCATCAAATACATAACTTCATAATTACTTATTAGGAATTACATAATACCATAACACTTAATGGAAGAAGTGAATATAGTAATAGTAAATTTCAAATACTCAAATATAAGTCTCGCATATCGTATTTCTGGTCTAGAGAATATATGCACAATTACAATCAATTAATGAATGACATGTTATCATTAATTAATGTCACACGTTCGAGTCATTTGTCTGCATAAAGACTTCTTATGTTTATTTTTAAATAAAATGTGATTCTCCATTTTCTGATGTATTAGTTTCTCCATATTAATGATAGAGAAAAAACATAAGCTAAGGTTAACGAATTATTCTTGCCCAAAGAATAAGTCAATCATCAGGAACACCAATTTAAATTATTTATACAAAGAGATATTATCGTAATAATTCTTACTCATAAGAATAATATCCCTTGATAAACAATGAAGGACATGGGAAGTTAATAAATAAATAAAACACTTAATTTATCAATAAGATAATTACATGTTTTAGGGTATACTAATATAACAATCTCCCTCTTGCACTAAAGCCATTCATTAAAAAATTTGAGTCCCATCATATCTAAATGACTGCTTAACTGATTCTATGACATAGGCTTTGTAAAAGGATTTGCCAAATTCTCAACTGTTTCTATTTTCTGCAAGGTGATGTCAACTCTCCCAATAATTTCTCAAATGAGGTGGACAATGCTGAACGTGTTTGGACTTTTGGTGAGACCTTGGTTCCCTAGCTTTTGCTATAGCACCATCATTATCGTAGTGTAGAGGTGTTGGATATGCCTTAAGACCATATGATGATTTTACTTAGTTGGCATAACTTTGTATCATGATGCTACTTATATTATTATATAATTTACTTCTGTATCTGTGTTTCATTTAATAAATTATGTAATGTCCTAAGCATATTTCTATTCTAAAAACATCCCTAATCAAGTGTTATTGAGATTAGGATATCAATAACACGATGAGGCTAGTATGTGCTGATTGATCACAGTTGTCATGGATATGAGATATCAAATCATAACACAGGTACATATAGAGTATTGTGTACTGGATTGACCCACCATGAAATCATGCCATGGATTGTTATATGAGTGTCATGAGTGATTTCATTGTGATAATTATGTCTCATCTTTTGACTTGAGGTCATAAGAGATTCCTGTATGACAGACTGCATACTTTGATATTGTCTAACGTCAATCTTAATCGAGTAAACAATTAAGGCATATATTGAGCATGCCTTAATTTGTGTTGTGGAATGTTGAATGATGAAGATAGGATCTGTCCCTCATATATAACAAGAGAGTGATGTCTAACATTCTTTGTTGCGCGAGATTATGAAATACATGGCCATGCTCGAATAAGTATAAATGAGATATTTATCTTATTCAGTTTAGTTAATCTACTTGGGGTTGAGAATTGATATATGGAACTTTACGATGACACTTTCCATGACTCGTGTTCAGTTATGACTTCCTGGAAAAAGAGATTAAGACATGTTACTTTTTATCACAGAAGGTTTTGTCTTGCCACCAACATTCTCGTTAACTAGATTGCAATAACGTGTTAGTAGATACTGCTTATTGTACATGACATTAAATATCATTTGTGTCATTAAATAAGGACCTATTGGGTCACACATTCAGCACGTATCACTTAATGGGTAATATCTCTTTTGGGACCTAAATGTAATTAGCTAAAGCTGTTTAGGCTAATTCACAAATAGGAATTAACCTAAAATATAATTAAGATTTAATTATGTGGCTGAATTGTATTTTTCCAGGTTTGTTGAACCTGGACACATTTTTCCCAATTACACTGTGAAAGGCCTCTTATTTTGAATTCAAATTAGAATGCAAAAACGAGAGTTTTTTATTCAGAAGACTTCTTATCACTAAGTCTATTTCCGTCCGATTGAATTTTGATTGATTTTTCAGATTGAACACCTCTCTTTTTCTGATTAGTCTTTTTCTGTCAGAGCGTCTGGGTAGGGAAAAGAAAGGGAGAGTTCAGAGAAATCAAAAAAACGAGAAAACCATATTCACAATTGAATCTAGCAGTTCAATTGTGTTTATTCCTCATTTTTTTGTTCGTGAGACATACATTGGAAGCGGACGTTTGTGTGACGAAGTAGAGGCAAAGGTCGGAGATTTTTGCTGGTCCTGCAGACAAGAAATGCTGACGTTTATCTTCTGTCTGAGAATCGAAACAATAGGGAATGTCAGTACCCTTTCTAGACTCCCTCCGATCTATACCTGGAGGAGGTCTATTTCTGGCTCGCCCCCAAGAGTCCCTGCAAATCCTCCACTCGTGCAAGAAGGTTATGGGCAAGGACATCTTGATCCTACTAACATCAACAATAATACCAGGCCACAAAGATCCGAGAGAACACAGATTTTAGTTCCAATGAATCTCTTGGAACAACTGGTGGTAGCCCTAGAGAGGGTATCTAACAAACCCAATTATATATCCACTGGGCATACTTTGAAGCCTTCTTGGAGAATTCGCAGCAGCCCCAAGGACAAGCAGAGCAGGTACAGCCTAGCCAGCTTCCACCCTTAGAAGCAAGGAATGACACCCAACCTCAAGTTGCAAGTCGGGAAACAGGTCGAGAGTAAGAAAGGTCACGGAGGACCCCACCTATGATCGATCTCTAGGAATCCCTGAACAATTGGAGCAGATAGAACCTCAGGCTCACTTGAGCAGCCATGTCGTGGAGTCTGAGACAGGCTCTTGAAGAGTAGGGGAGCTCGCTATGAACTCCTTTTGTAGCAAGGATACGACGTCGATGGAGTTGGATTGAAATGACAAGCGATAATGCTCGAGGGGTAGCCCCCAATCCATTAAGGGGAGAAACTCTCCCAGCCAATCAGGAGTTGCAGAGTAATGTGGATCTTACTGACTTTCACCGTTTGTCCATAGCCTCCACATGGCTCGGATTTCGCCAGAATTCAAAGCCCCACACTTGGAGTCGAATTATGACGGTACAGGAGAGCCTTAACTACACATTGATGAGTAAGTCTCCTACATGGAGATGTTCGAATACCCCGACCACGTGAAGTGTAGAGCCTTTCGGTCAACACTGACCAAAAAGGCCCAGTCTTGGTTCAAGGGCAATCTTGAGGTAAGCATCTCAAGCTAGACACAACTTAAGGAGCTGTTCCCAAAGAATTATCAGAACAGCATGAGGTGTGAGAAGGATATCAATGACATTTTTACCATCAAACAAAAGGTCGGAGAAAGCACCTGGAGCTACTATAGTCCTTTCAATGACGAGGCAGATGAGATTGAGTAGAATAATGATGCCATTTACAAAATTACCTTCAAACAGGGTTTGTAAAGAGGGTATGTGGCTCTTAGGCTGGCCGAGGAGCTAGTAAAAACCATCAAGGGTTGCAGACGCTTCTTGAAAAACTGATAAAGGTTGAGAAGACAGTGATCCTGAAGAAGATCCCTGGCTTTGCCTCAGCCACTGAAAGAGACAACATGGCGCACCCAAGAAGCCCTCAAAAATCAAAGAACGGCAGGAAAGACCCTCAATCAAAAGGGGGGAACCTCAAACAAGAGGAGGCAGACCATCCCCGACCTTTTTCCCACCCTTCTCAAAACGTCACAAGTAGAAATTCTGGTGGTCATGGAGAAAAGTGGACTTCTGAAGCCGTCCAAGCCTCTCAAGAGTCTTGTGGCCAAAAGAGACCCAACCAAATTCTATCACTACCACAAGGACCATGGGCATCTCACCGAAACTATTTCGAGCTCAAGCGGGTGATCGAGAGGTTGGTGAAGGATGGTCACTGGCAAGAGTTCTTGGCTAAAAATGCAAGTAAAGTTGGTCTGCCACGAGCAGCCCCTCAAAATCAACGACCTCCCGTGCAAGAAATAAATGCCATTGAGAGGAGGTCCAAGTGAGCCCGAGGAGGAGACTCAAAACCCTTCACAGTATCCCTCTGGATCAGAGATTCCCTGGTTCGAAAAATTCTGGTGGACATTGGAAGTGTCGTGAATGTCCCATACCAGAAGGCCTTCGACCAAATGGGCATAGACAAGAGCTTACTGATAAGGTTAGACACAGGTTTGACTCGCTTCAACGACAACACGACCTATGTTGATGGGGTGCTCTAAGTCCTAACGACAGTCCATGCAAATGACAAAAAGGCCACTGAAACATGGACTGGATGGTTGTTGATGCCTCTAGAACCTACAATGCCATCCTAGGCAGAAGGGGGGTCATGGACCTGAGAGTAGAAATTTCTCTACTCAACTACAACATGAAAATCCAAGTAGGGGACCCTTGGATCGTCTTTAGAAGGGAACAGACAACGCGCTGCAGAATGTTACTTCACTGAAGGTAATGAGGAAGGCTCACCTGAGCTCGAGAAGGAGGAATGCATTGACCTCCCGAAAGAGGATAACAATCTCCATATTCAGGCAGCTAGTAGAGGACCTTTGCCCTTGAGTGCAATGAAGTCATAGCTCGTGCATAGATCAGATGTTGGATTCTATAGCTGGGTACTAGTGGTTATGCTTTCTGGATGCTTACAAGGGATACCACCAAATCCCGATGGCTATTGAAGACATGGAAAAGACCTTATCACAGAGGTTGGGGCATACTGCTGCACCAAATGGCTATCCGGCTAAAATAATGCATTAGTAGAATTCCAGCTTGCCATGCATATGGTGTTCAAAAACCAGCTCGAGAGGAACACAGAGGTCTATGTGGATGACACGGTGATCAAGTCTTGGACTTTTGAAGATTTCATCGATGATATCAAGGAAAATTTCTAGATCCTGAATGCTGCTCACATGAAGCTCAACCTAGAAAAATGCACCTTCAGGGTATCAATAGGTAAATTTTAGGGCTTCATAATCTCGGGAAGCAAATCTAGACAAGATAAAGCTCTGCTGGACATGGAACCCCCCAGAAACATCAAGGAGGTTCAAAGTCTAGTGGGGAAAACAGTAGCACAGGGGAGCTTTATCAACAAAATGGAAGACAAAGGAGAAAAACTCTATGATATGATAAAGAAGCTGAAGGACTTCTAGTGGACCGATGACTATCAAGCGGCATTCATCAAGCTGAAGGACTTCCTGGGGCAGACCCCTCTCAACTTGTCTCTCAAATTTCAATAGAGGAAATCACGATGTACCTTACTGCAATAGAGAAAGTAGTTAGCTCAGTGCTCTTGGTAGAAAGGTTTGGACAATAGTTCCCTATTTATTATGCTAGTAGATTGCTCAGAGGTCTAGAAGCTACATATTCGGACCTCGAAAAGTTCTTGTACCTCATTGTCATTACCTCAAGGAAATTAAAGCCATCTTTTGAAGCTTAACCATTAAGAGTTTTAACAAATCTACCACTGAAACAAGCTCTAGCCAAGCCTGAGTTGTCAAGCAGAATGATGAAGTGGTCCCATGAGCTCTCGGGATATCAAATTCAATTTGAACCAAGGAAGGCAATTAATGTTCGAGCTCTTGCAGACTTCGTAGTGGAGTGCACAAGAGCTCCATTGCAGCTCACGAGCACCTACGAAAGCAACATCTGGATAATGTATACAGACGGTTCAACGGAGAAGGAATAGTTTTGATCAGCCCTGAGGGAGTGAAAATCCCTTACTCTGTGAAGTATGACTTCCCAACCTTGAATAACAAATCTAAATACAAAGCTCTCTTACCTGGTCTAAGGCTAATAAAAGCTCCTAACATGTAGAAATTGCACTTCAAAACAGATTTACAAGCCTTAGCTAGCCAGGTCACTGGAGAATACGAAGCTAGAGAGGATAACATGGTCAAATATCTCAAACAAGTAAGAGATATCACCTCCAAGCTTGAGCATTTATTTATTTAGCAGATACCCATAGACCAAAATGCAGATTCAAAAGCTCTGTCCAAAGTCTATTGAGATATAGCAAGGACTAACGCTGGTTCAGGATACCCCAAGCTATAATGTTAGACAACGGTAGCCGGTTCAGTGGTAACCCGTTCAAGACATCCTGTGAAAACCTGAACATTGAGCAGAGGTTGACCTCTGTAGCTCATCCCCAAGCTAATGGGCCCGCTAAGGTCACCAATAGAACTATTACGAAAGTACTCAAAAAGAGGCTCACCGAGCTTGAAGAAAAAGGCCAGCAAAACTACTTGGCTGGATGAAATTTCGAGCATTCTATGGGCATACGGAACAACGTCGAGAAAAGCTATGGGAAAAACTCTATTCAATTTGTGCTTTGGCATAGAGGCAGTAATGCCGATCGAGGTCGGCTTACAGTCTTAAAGACTGGTAGAATATAATTTAGTCTTAAATGAGAGGGAGAGAAGGGCAGACCTCAACCTCCTTGAGGAGGTCAGAAACAAAGTAATAGAAGTAGATAGGACCTACAAAAGGCAGGTGACAAAATCTTTCAACGAAAGAGTGAAAGCAAGACATTTCACAGTTGGAGAAATCATCCTTAAAAGGTTAGACGTTGGTGAACAAGGTTAATTGACCAAGCTGCAGGAAAGCTGGGAAGGACCTTACATAGTCCAAGAAGTCCATAAAGGAGGTAGCTATAATCTCACTGATCTCGAAGGAAGCCAGCTCCCAAGACCTTGGAACATCTGCCATCTAAAAATGTTCTATGCCTAAAGCTAATTAAAACATTGTGATGTGAATTAAAAAGACCTCGACGAGCATCATGGAGAGCTCAACGACCTTGCCATTTTTTAAATTGAGCAAGACATGAATAAAATATACGTTATTCTCCTTTTTAAAGCTGATCAAGTCTTCATTCTGCAATATATTGCTTCAAGTTCAATTTGCCCCAAGATTCAAAGTGCAAAAAAAAGTAAAAGTAAAACTATAAAGGCAAAGTATCGAAGGAGATAAAATTGTCATAGAAAAGACAGAAGGCCACAAACAGACCTTTGTTACTATCCAGTACATGTGTAGAAATTATAAAATGTTAGGGGCATAAAAAGACTACTCTATTACAAAATTCTCCCAGCTGATTAGGAGGATGAGCAAGATGTCAAGCTCGAGAGTTCTATTGGCAAGCCTAGAGAAGAACTTTCGAGCATCTCAACCATTTCAACTCTTCGTTGGGAAGCAGCCCGGGTCCTATGACCCACGGTCGGTCCTCCATCACCTTGCCAAGAGGCAGCTCGAGTACTACGCCCTCCCTGGCTCCTATGTCTAGCAATTACTTCAGCAGGGGACTCAATGGCTGGAGTTAGAGCAGAGCCCATAGAAGAGGAAACTGTAGGAAGATCCTCAGCTACTGGCCCACCAAGATCAATTTCGTCGAGTCGGTGGGCATCCCTCAGCACTGTCAAAAGGAAAAGAAGAAACTATTAGTGTAGAAGACTACAAAAAGAAGCAATTAAATTTAGTTATACTTACTGGAGTAGGTTGTCCTCAAGCTTATCTTGACCACAGGGAGGTTGCACATTACTCTTCTCCCTAGGCCAACAGCATTCAGAATGGACCTCGGCCATACCAAAGAGGTGCACCTTTACCTTAGCCCTGTTAGAAAAGACTACCCCCAGCAAGATGTTCCTATGCTGATTAGGTCAAAGGACAAATGGGGAGCTCGTTGTAGAAGGTTCAGTACAGATTCCAATCCAGATACCTCTCCACAATGCTATTTGGGAGGCGGGTAAAAAAGAAGTGGGATTCCCCCATGGGAGATAGGAATTTACCCACTAACTAATGCCGAGGAAAAAGTTTAAGGTACCCTTTAGAAGAGCTGAAGACAGATGGAGCCTTCAGCTTGAAGAAGCACCTGAAGAGCTCCAAGGAAACTGGAACCTTGTAACGATGTCAGGTTGCTATGAAAGCAACCACCATCCGAAGAGAGTTTGAAACAAGTTAGGCTAAGGGAAAGTCCCAGAAGTTGACAATATCAAGAAACAGGGGGTCAAGGAAAGCGAAAAGAATCTCTCCCCCCCCCCCCGTCCCCCGAGGCTGGAGAGGTAAAGGGCCATACGCCCAACACATTTGCTACAGGGACACTCGGCCCCAATAGCAGTAGTGATATCGCTGACTTCCAACTCCATCTCCATGCGGATCCCCATGATATCAGCGGGGCCTAGAGAGGAAGAATGAAAACTGACCCTAACCTCAGATAGGTCATAGGCCAGATTGGGCACAGGAAGAGATTGGATAAAGAGGGGAGGATCATAGAAACTTCCATTGTCCAGGGTCTCGAGAAAAGACGTTAAGGCATTAGAAGTGTTAGACATTTTTTTAAGATATTACTTAGAAAAAGACTCGGAAGAAGCAAAAAAAAAGGAAACTGAAACAAGAGTGTGGAGAGGTTGCAGAGAAGTTCAATATTGCCAGAAGACTTTTGATATAGGTGACGAAAGAAGTCTGCTAAGATGCTGGGTAGAAACGAATGAGCCAGAAAACAGTTCATTTTTTGCACAAAGATTAAGTGGCTCAATCTTCCAGAACAAAGAACCCTTCAGTTTTCCCTCGAAGAAGCTGAAGCGAATCGTCTGTCCAAGAGCTAACAACTCTTCAATCCCTTCTTAAAAAGAAATAAAACTAAAGCTTTTCACAAGTTTTAAATGGGTTGGATGCTGCTAAAGTGGAAACGAAGCAACTTTCCTGTCTTAGGCCAGCGATCGGTGTTCCAGGGTCTGAAGGGACTTATCTGCTTCCAGAAATAGCTGTTACAAGAAAACGACACAGCCTTTCAAGTGCTGCGACCTGTAGATTGTAACTCCTAATACTTGAAGGTCAAGCTTGCGGGCGGGTACAAGAAATGGCTTGACCTCTCAAGGGTAGCGAGCTGCAGATGGCAATTCATAGTGCTTGAAGATAAGGCCCTCAAACTAAAGATGGTGATTCATTATACTTGAAGGACAAACTCGCGACTTGGAGATGGTAATCTCTAATACCTGAAAGACAAAACACCGAGTCTCGATGTACGAGTGGGAAAGAACCTCCTGCCACCGACCTCCTAGGTCATAGACCTTGAGGTCATCGACCACCAAATAAGCATAACAGCTTCCTCACTGGACCACAAACTTCAACGTGGTGAGACCCAATCCTGCTCATGTACCTTCCATACCTCGACCAAGTGTGCGCAACTCCGCTTGAGGCTGAGAAATTAAAACGCTGGCTAGCAACTCTCTACTAGAGACGCGAATGGAAAGGTACTCCAAATCCAACCGTTACAAGGAATCGACGAACCTATTAGCGGTGGTAATTTAGGCACCACGACCTTTGAGCTCGTCGACCTAAAAGGGGTAATGATCGGAGAAACGGGTATGACTCGAACAAGACAACTCAAATGGACAGGATCCGGACAAAAGTTAACCCAAATGGACTCAAGGCCCCAACCTTCATTGTCTAAAAATTAGACTCACAAAGTCAACATGGATAGGTAGTAGCAACTTGCGACCATTGACTTCCAAGGTCATCGACCACCTAAATGAGCTCAAGAGAGGCACCACCAGACCTGAACTCACTGCCTGGTAACTCCCAACTAGTCTCATACATATTCCATGCCACGACTAGATGTGCACGACTCCTAACAACTCCCATGAGCCTACTACCACTGGAAGCGACCTCCCAGAAGAGATACCCAAGACCCTCGATATCCATAGGTAGGTCACGAAGCTAGTCCAAAGGTCAGTTAGAGAACTCGTAGCTCTCAACAAAGTCGTGAATGGAGAGACAACTCAACCCAGGGAAACTCCACAATTTCAGGAATAGTTGGCGGGATTCCACAATCCCACAACTATCCTAACCACTTACTGTCACGTAATAGCAGAACCCAGATTAAGGATCCAACTGATCTCCCTTTTAAATAATCTAATTCGACACAGTCTACGAACAAGACAGAAAATACACAAGAGACATTTTATCTGAAAACTGATTATTCCTAATTACTCTTGGAATACTGACTTAGGCATCGGAGCTCTTCTCTGGGCATAACCCACCTCCGGTGATTAATCCCCTCTTTCTTCTCAGGTTGCAGTCAATTGTTGTAATCACGGTTTTGGGTGACCCAATGTTCATATTTTGAGCCCCATCACCAGCAAAACTTTTTTTTTAAAAAAAATCAAGAATAATTCAAATATACTGTTTGCCACCTAACTTATTTGGCACTCTTTTTTTTTTTTTTTCTTTTCTCCTAAAGCATGTGTAATAATTAATTGAAAATTAATATTTTTTCTTATATAAATCCTATCACACTATATTTTTTAAATTATTACTAAATAATTATTAAAAACATTGGTTTAAACTATATCAATTATTCCTCTTAAAAACTTATATTTTGTCTTCAGAAAAATAATTATTAAGATATTATATATTTCAAAATACAAATAGGTTATTAAAATTTGTTGAAATTGAGATTTTTAGATAGTAACAATTGATGGACAAAGTTAAGGTTGGGGGATAAGACTATGCAACCAACATATATTTTTGAAGGCTTTTGTAATTCAAAACATAGCTCGATACTCTTATTCATAGTTAGAAATGAAAATTTTTAACTTTTAGAAACAAATTTTTGTTATTTCGAGTAGCAACAAAACTATTATTTATTTTATTTTATTTTTTAAAGATTTAGTGAGGCCAAATTTTGAAACGGTATTCATTTAGATACAAACTCCATTTGAAAAGGGTTTAGAAACAAATTTGATGATGATGATGATGAAAAAGAAGATGAGAGACAACATTTCAGAGAACTTGTATAGATTTTTGTATTATATTAATCCTTTGCATAGGAAATTCCATATTCATATGTGGAATTTATATACCGTAGAATCCTTTTAATAGTAGTAAAATGACATTCTTTAGGTGCAACTTGATACCTAACACAAACACCGATACTAAATGCAATATCTAATCTACTTGTAATCTAGTATAAAAGTCCAGCAATCATACTTCTACACATCTTTTGATCTACACTTTCTCATCTTTAATCATCTTGGTTGTAGATCCCATTGGTATTTTGATATCTTTAGTATGTTGCATCCCAAATTTCTTCACTAAGTTTTGAGCATACTTGGATTGAGAAATGAAGATTCCATCCTCAGTTGTTTCACTTGTAGTCCTAGAAAGAATGTAAGTCTCGAACCAAACTCATTTCAAACTCTTGTTGCATCAAGTGAATAAATTTAGTAACCAGCTTCTTTGAAGTTGATTGAAAGACAATTTCAATTATATATAAACTTGAGGAATCATCACATCCTTACATTTTTTCTTCACAGATAGTGTCTTGTCTGCACCTCCTCTGTTATCACCTGGTCTTAGGAGATAACCAGTGAGCCCAACATACCATACTCTTATAGATTGCTTCAATCCATTAAGGGCATTTTTCAACTCATATACATGATCAGGAAAATCTGGATTTTCAAAATCCTTAGGTTGTTCAACATAGGCTTCCTCATTCAAATAACCATTCAGAAATTCAGTCTTGACATCCATTTGCAGTAACTTAAATTTCTTTGAACATGCAATTGATAGAAGTATTCTAATTGATTCCAACTTTGCAACTGGAGCAAATGTTTCATCGTAATCAATACCTTCTGTATGAGTGTAACCTTGAGCTACAAGCCTATCTTTATTTATGATAATGTTGCCACAGTCATCTGCTTTATTTCTAAAGATCCATTTTCTTCAAATCAAATTGACATCATTACATCTAGGAATGAAAAACCATACTTCATTTCTATTTTACGTATTCATCTTGCATCGCTTTTATCCAATGTTCATCTAGCAAAACTTCTTTAATATTCTTCAATTCAATCAAAGATGTATAGCATACATATCTCACCATATCTCTAAAATTCACCCTTGGCTTATTTCTTGTTCACATAGAATCTCCAAGAAATGGAGGTCAGTCTTCAGGTGGACCTTGGAAACTGTACGGCTTTTATATATGTCAATTCTTGGAAACGACTGTAAAATTACATATATATCATAATTAATTCTTTAAAATTGTCTATTACAAAAATAGACGAATGTTGTGAACTTTCCAATAATTAGTTTTAGTAGAATCCAACATTGACTAAATTAATGGGCAATAAACAATCAGTTTTACAAAATTAACCCAAAATTTAGTTGACAGTGTTGTGTGTCAAAATTAATTTTCCTTTTATATGTTGAATTTCTTGTACAAGTTATTTCCCTTTGTGTTTTTTTTTTCCATGCAATGTTCGGGAACTCTTATAAATTGACTCTAGAGCTCATAGGAAGATCAAGTCGTTGAGAAAAACAGTCAAACACAAGACCTATGTTATGCCACCTCCAAACCCAATAGCGGATTTAGGAACCCGGGGTCAAGAGGGGCACAACTCAATCATTTTTTCAAAAAAAAAAAAAAAAAATTATAAATAATATAAAACTAACTATTACAATTTTCCCAATGTGACTTCATCTATTGAAATTTTTGAATGATTAACTCATTGTCTACATTATTAAAAGCATCTCTCACTATATAAGTTATCAAACAATCATTCATCCAAGCATCTCCCATACGATTACGAAGTGGATTCTTGACAATTTTTGTTGTAGAAAAGGCTCTTTCAACTGTTAATGCCAAGGCCAACTTGACAAGTAAATATGGTAAGGGATAAACAAGAAGCTTTCTAGTCTCAAGCAACTTCTTTGCAAGATCACCAATCCCACTTAAAGTTGAAAATTCTTCATCCTTTTGCATATCAAACACATACGTATCCAATTAGTTGTCAAAAACTACCAAATCAGTTGGAGAGAAATCATATGGATAAAACTTTGCAAATTGAATCAACTTCTGCTTGTTAAGTGCAAAAAATGAGTTATTTGGAGCCAAGCAAGCTAAACAAATTAGTAAATCAGTGCTTATTTCTGTAAAACGATCATTTCACTCTTTAAGTTACATATCTACCACTATGTATGTCAAGCCACCACGATAATGCTATTCGTTTGAAACTCCTTGAACTCTTCTTCTTGATCTCCCTTTTGTCAAAATACATCTTCCATCATGGGAATATCAATATCAGGAGTTGTGCAAAAAAAAGAGACTTCATCCAATGACGATTCCCATCAACTATAACTTAAACTTCGCAAACAATGCTTTGAGATGTCAACCAATTTCATGGCATAGATGATGTCTTGATCTTGTCCCTGCCATGTTTGTGATAATTCATTAGTAATCCCTAACACCTTTTCATCAAATGCATATTAAAGATGAAATCAACTGTTTGTATCACATCTAAGAGGCCATTTGCTTCAGCTCTTTGATCAGAATCTCCATCTTCAGAAATGAACTCAAGCACATCAATAATTGAATACCAAAATCAAGTTCACTAGAGTTCCATAATGCCTACCCCAACATGTATCAGCATTTTTTTTCAAAAAGATTTTTTCATTCATGCCTCGTCCGGAAAAAAGCTCCCCTTTTTCCAATGCTTCTTTAACTTTAGCAACTTGCTTCTCATGAAGTATGTCATGTCTCCTACATGAACCTCCAACAACATTTAGTAAAATAGCAACATAATTGAAAAGAGAAGGATTTTGAATATGATTCTTGGCTACAGCAACAAGTGTGAGTTGTAATTGATGAGCAAAACAATGAATATATAGAAAGTAGACTAGTTTTAATTTAGAATCAAACTTTTTAGACCATTAAATTCACCTTGCATATTACTAGCACCATCGTAACCTTGACCTCTAATTCTTGATAGACTAAGTCCATATATATTCAATAATGTTTCAATTCCTGCTTTTAGAGATGTTGCAATAGTCTCACTAACAAGGACAATACCAAGAAAATGCTCAACAAAGCCTCCTGTGTTTCTTATTCAATATATCATGTGACTCATCAACCACAATAGTAAAAAATTCGTCTCCAAGATCATCTAAAATAGCTTTGGTGGTCCCCGTTGCAGCAGCATGAACAATGTCTTTTTGAATATTTGGAGCAATTAATTGTTGATTCTTAGGAGCGTTTTCCAAGACAACACACTTAATAGTTTCACTATGATCAGCAAGAAACTTCAGAAGTTCAAGAAAGTTACCCTGATTATTAGAGCTTCCTGATTCATCATGAGCACAAAAAGCTAACCCTTGCTCAAAAGAAATCTTATGCAATCTACCGATGCAGTTAAACGACTCCGATAGATGCTACGAGTCAAATTGTTTAGAAATAGCAACTTCAAATTATTGCTTTTGTTTCAATAAATCTTCAGAATTCTTGTAAACTTTGTTGTGAGAACTATTTGGTCCACCAATGTGATGAGTGAATTCTTCTTTTTGTTTCCAATTGGTAAACCCTTTTGCAACAAATATATTTCCACCTGATTGTTTTCCAGTATTTGGCCCAAAAAGATGACAACAAAAACAATATGCGTCGTCTTTTGCATCGCTGTACTCCAACCAACTACCAAATTCATTGAACCAAGAAGGGAAAAATTTTCTAAACTTATTTCCAAATTTTCTTTTTGGAAAAACATGTTGCCAGGGTTGAAAGGGCCCTTTTTGTAAATAATATCTCCTTATTTTATTTCGATCATTAGGATGATAATATAAATTTTTTTTCAACAATCCCGGATCTGTAGCTCATCCAAGTTCATTTCAATTCAAGGTTGTGTTGAACTATTTCATGCATCATTAGCAAATAGTTCTTAAGCAACTGATTTTCTTTTGAGAAATTAATCCATATCCCACAAAAGGGAATTCTTTATTTCGATGCAAAAATAAAATAATAATAAATTTAAAAAAAATCTGCAAAAATTTAAATCATAACAATTTAAAGTATTCATGTCAAAATTATCAAATAAGTAACATAGATTAGTAAAAAAATTATATTTTTCTTATCGAATAATTTTGAGTTGTGGTTTCCTATTTAGCCAGCTTTCTATTGCGTTCTAACATCAGAATGCTTCTTATATTATAGAATTTTTTTATATAGTGTTATGAATATATGAAGTTTCATACTTATATACAATAGTTTCGGCTCAAAATTTAGAAATTAGAATTGTTAAAGGAAGTTTCTTTTTTTTTTTAAAAAAAAAAAAGGAAATTATTTTTGAAAGATAATTTTATATATTTCCAAAAACATTAGCCTTAAAATTTTTTTAGAATGGGCTAAAATATATTAAAGAAAATTTTGAATTTGTTATAATGGACCAAAAGATAAATATGAATTTAACATATAGTTTAATTACTAACTCATGACCTACGTTTTGCAAAATTCACCTCCAAATCATTAGGTCATACCCATAGGTGCAGTTTTTTGTTTTTTTTTTTTATAATGGTTTGG
>JAOXNR010026092.1:0-24284 GCA_028571225.1 Parsonsia alboflavescens | reverse complement strand
AATACCATTTGAGACAATTTCAAGACAATATTCAAAACCAAATGCAAGCCATTCGAGACAATGAGACCATTTCAAGACAAGAATTTCGAGACAATAGATAAATTTTGAGACAATGAGACCATTTCGAGACAGCAAGCCAATTTTGAGACAGCTTGTACAACGTATCAAAATAACTATAGAAAACAACCCGCATATGTAGGAAAAACAACTTATACAAGTATAAACACAACTTGTATGATACATAACTAATGACCCATATAAGTAGGAAATACAACCTTTATGATATATAACTAATGGATATGACATATACAATCCGTACAAGTAAGAAAAGAAACAAACCGTACAAGACAAGAAACAACTCAAATGATATATAATTGTCATGGATGACACACAATCCGTACATAATTTCAAAATAACCTGTACAAGCCATGAAATAACTTGAACTTAAATATATATTACTGATTTAATGAAAGGTCAGATTTTTTACTAAAATTCGTAGCAAAGATTTATTATGATGCACAAGAAACACATACTGCCGGTCATAAAGTTTCAACCTTTAATCAAAAGATCAAACTTTTACAAAAGGTGTAACTCCATCAAAATTTGTTACTTTTCTTAATTTATGCCTTTAATTTGTGTTTTTGAGTGAAATGCGAAGGACTAGTTGAACTTATATGCTTGCTGCAGTTGTTTTGTAAACCAACAACCCGTTCCTTTGATAAACCAACAACTCATACCTTCATTTTATTTATGGGTTGTTTTGTACTTTTCTGCTTATTTCAAAAGTAAACTAAACAAAAAAAATATCCTTATGGCCAAAAATTGTGTTACTTAAAATAGTGGCAAAAATTTAAAATTCTTATCTCAATTGACACTATTATAAAACCGTCCTTAAAAAGATACTAAATGAAAAGCCTGCTCAATACCTGATATTTATGATATTTTTTATATTAATATTATGATTTTTTATTAATGATTATTAGCAAAGTTTTTTTTTTTTTGAAAATAAATTTTAAGAGAGAATTATATGAGTTTTTGCATGGTATATAACCTTAAGAGTATGATTTAATAAATTTCAGTTAATAAAGTAATTGAATTTTTATTTTTAACATTTATATTTAAAAATATATATGTATAGATATTAATATGTTAGATTAAATTAAATTGATAAAGTTTTTTATTTATGAATCTCTTTACTTTATGGAGTTTTTCTGCACCCCTAAATTCAATATTTTTTTAAATACAATTTGAGATTTTCATAAGTTTTTAAAAATACTGATGATAATAAATGAATATAAATTATTTATTTATTTAGTAGATTTAAGAATAGAAGGTTTTTAATGAAAATTTTTTTTAATTAGTTTATATTATAGAGGGGGTGGAAGTCTTTAAATAAGAATCTTCTTCTATAAGAAATTTTAATAGTAAGAATTTGATAGTTATTTTTATGAAATTTAAGATTTTGATTCAAAATTAAACATGGCATTACATGAATATAATTCCTTCTTAATTTAATAAGAAAGTTTAATGACATGTTAAAAAAAAGATTGCATTTAGTGTAATACATTTTAAAAGACTTATTTATCTATAATCTTTTTAATTTATAAAGTTTTAAACATTTCATGTCACCATTCAACTTGTCCCTTTTTTTTTTTCACTTCAGCCACTGAAGTTAAAAATTCATCAATTTGACCATTTGTCTTTGCGGGATTGAACAACCATTATAAGGCTGTCCAACCAAAATTCACCGATATTTGTAATCACTCTCTGACTAAAATGACATATAGATGTTCTATGTCACAAAATTATCCATATGAGCAAGCCTACATGTCAATTTTTTAAAGCCATCGATTCTTAAATTTCTTTTACTTTTCTCAATAAAACTCAAGAGTTGAAATAGAGTATTAGAACAAAAAAAAAAAAAAAAAAAAAAAATCTCAGATTGGTTAGGGTTCTTCAGAATGTGAAAACGCCTAATTTCATCTCGTTCAACAATGTCTGTAGCCAAAACTCTCCATTCCTCCACTGTTCTTGCCCTCATTTATATGTCCCTCATAGTAAATATTCACCGAATTATCCTCGAATTTCCATTCCCTATTCCTGGAAGATCTGGATCATTCAAAACTATGCAATTTGACGGGAGCAACTTTTCCTTCTATCTCCCTACCTCTTAAGCTTCAATCTTTTACATTACATGGTTAATTAATTTGGGAAAAAAAAATCAATTTGGAATTTCTCATTTTTAAGTCCTCTGTGTTTTTAAATTCCTTGAAGAAGCCCTAATTAAAATGGACTTGGACCGATGTGGTTTTGATGGATGATGGTTGAAGAATTGCTCTAGTGGCCATTTTCGTATGAAATTATCTTCTCTGGTTTTTGTGTCTCAATTCTCAAAGGTAGAGGGAGCAAGTTAACACCTTTAATGTCGGAGTAGATCTGACAGCCTTGAAGAAAAATCTTCACTTGAATTTCACTCGAAATGTTGGGCATTGAATCTTCGGTGGTTATATGAAGAACTGAACGATGACGAAGAGAGGAACAACCAGAGTATTAATTAATCTAAGAATTTTTTTTTTGGAGTTTTATTAAAAAATGGAAGAAGAAACTTTAACAATTGATGACTTTTAAAAAAAATTGACATGTAAGCTTGCTCATGTGGATAATTTTGTGACATGAAACATCTATATGTCATTTTGGCCGGAGGGTGATTACAAAAGTTGAGAAATTTGGCCGGACAATCTTATACTGGTTTAAGTGTTCAATACTGTAAAGATAAATAGTCAAATTGATGACTTTTTAATTTTAGTGAGTAAAGTTAAAAAAAGGGACAAGTTGAGTAACCACATTAGATGTTTAGCCATTTATAAAGTAAGACATTTAACAATTACTTTAGGAAGAACGTGAAGGGCACGTGTCAACATTTTATCAAATATAGAAAACATTACTTCTGGATCAATCATGGGGGCAAAACGGAAGGAAGAGACAATGATTAATGGGCAAATAAAATGGGATGTAGAATAGTTTCCCTGAATTTCTAGACAGGGTTAAGCGGAATTCAATATAGAGCTCGATCCTCCTCTTCAAGTAGCAACCAATCCACAACGCCGCTCAATCCTCCCTCTCCACAATTAAACAAATGGAGGAAGAAATCCACCAGAGTTCTCAAAGCTCTTCTACAGATCAGAAAGAAGGAAATGAATCATCGTCTGTCCAAATTGAAGAAGATATAGTGAAATTTCTAGATTTCATTTATAGCTATCTAATCCTATTTCTCTTTTCTCAACACTTTGCCAGGTAATAAATTTACTCTTTTCATCTTGGAGGTGTTGAATCCACCAAAAATCCTACCAAGTATACTTCTGATAGAATTGTAGCATAAGTAGGTATCAAATCCACAGAGATTTGATAATACCAAAACCTGTTTCTTTATAAGACCAAAAAGAAGCATATTTAATTTAATAAAGAAAAAGGGTTTTTTTTTTTTGAAAAAAGAAATAGAATTAAAAGATATCTAACGAATAAAAGAGTTTTATGAGAAACAAACCTAGTTGTAGTTGTATCTGTTCCAGATAATACAATTGATCATTGACACAAATAATTAAATATACACAAACAGAGATAAGGTAGTTATAGTAAAATAGGATTTCTATGTTTACCAATTTTTCGTAACTTTTAGACTGGTTATGAGATGCCCACTAACAAGTCCCTAACTAATAAAAAACTTCCAGGAATGCCTGCAAAGATTCACGATATTAGCTGCATAAAGATCTAAGAAAACCCATCTCAAATCAACAAACTCCAGCTTATGAATGTTTAAATTTGATCAATTACTCCTTAGGAAATTAATCCTAATTGTTACTAAGTGACGACTCTAAATGATAAACGATTTGGACTGAAACATTAACAGTATACTACTTAAACACATGAAAAATTAATGAATCCAATTGAAAGAATGGTAAAAGTAGCAATGAGATTAAATCGGAAGTAGATTGAATACCAGTGACGTGTATAAAATCAAAGCAAAGAACATAGGTCTCACAATCCTCTAATTGAAACTTCAACTATACGACTAGATCTAAGAGTTTAGCCACTCATGATAACTGAAAACACCTTAAAGCCAGAAGAGAGCATGAATGAAAACTAAAACAAGAGATGGTGAATAACAAAAACCCTATTGGTTTATATAGAAGACAATTCCCCAAAAAATTCAGTTCTTTCGAAGTTTACAACTCCAAGAATATCTTCTTTAATGATCTTCTTGATCCCCTTGACATGTATCTTGATATCCTTGAGATATTTCGTGAATCTTGCCTAATTTCGGAGATTTAGGATAGTTAGTCTAATTCTTTAATTAAAATTTGACTTTTCTACATTATATTTTCTGCTTGCTACTCTAATTAATTGAGCACAACCCCCAGCCGAGGTTTTAGAAATTTTGCACTTTTTAAACAATTTCCAACACAACCTTCAATTCTTTTAAGATTATGCAAAATCGAGCCAACCATATCCAAAATAAGTAGAAATCAACCCAAAGATACATAAAATATAGGAATACTTACAAATTCTCCCGCACTTATCCTATGCTTGTCCTCAAGCATTCATAATTCGAATCAAGTCTCCGTACCCCAACTTACTCAATTAATCACTCTTCAACTTGAATTCCCAAGTCAATACACAACAAAAACCAACATACTGAAGACAATGATCCTCAAAAACCAAGTGAATCAAGAATAAATCCAGAAATCCTTTTCTAACAAAATTTCAAGTCATCCAAAGGTCCATGCACACTCATTTTTTCTTCATAAGCAAATAATGAAATAACCACAAAAAGCCTGCCTTTACTTTTACATTGAAGCAACTTTGATGAATTGATACTCAATTTCTTCTTCTCCTTCTGCCATTTTATTATTTATTTATTTATTTGTATGAGTGACATTGCACTTCACAATTTTTCTTTTTCTTGCTTTGTTCTCTGCTTCTTAAGTAGGCGACATTGCACATGTATTCGAGGTTTATAGTGTTGAGAATGCTCCAAAACTGTAGGAGCTGAATGTCTCAAAGAAGATGTGGGAATTTAGAAGAAGTCGCCCACAACTCCACATCCCTGCACTTTGAATTCATGATGCCTATTTTTTCTCTTTTATAGTTAGTCATGTTGGGCACTACTCCTAGTATTTTTTAGGTGGTTGTTTTTTATTTTCAGTTGTTTGAAGCCTACAAAAAGGCTAGTTCCATTTGAATAAAGTGTGGTAAAAGATTCAGTTTCTTCAATTAAATGTGTGTTTCTGGTTTTGTTGTAATCTTTTGCTCTTTCCTTTTCTTTTTAAACCAACATTGTAGTATCAGAGCTAGGTTACAAAATCAACTGGGCGTGAAAGAGAGAAACTCGAGAGATTGAGAGAGCATGGAAACAAACTCATCTTCATCATCCTAAGTACCAATTCTTCTGTTCAGCAGTGAAATTACCAGTTTTGGAGTGTAAAATGTAGACCTTATTCAAGTCCCAGGACTTGTGGGAGTAAGTTGAAGAGGGCCTTGCTGAAACAAATGATGTTGCCAAAATGAGGGAAAATAAGAGGAAGGATGCAATGGTTCTTTATCTACTGCAACCATCTGGAGTGCTTCTTCTTCTAGAGAAGCATGGCTGATGCTGCAACAAGAGTATCGAGGGGACAACAAGGTTATCACCGTTAGATTACAAACTCTCAGATGAGAGTTTGAAACAACAATGATGAGGAAGGATGAAACAAGGCAAGACTTTCTCTCTAGAGTTAAGTCAATTGTGAGCCAGATGCCGAATTATGGAGAACAATGCAGTGATCACATTGTTGTCACCAAAGTTTTAAAAAGTTTAACTTCACTGTTTGATCATGTTGTCGTAGCTAAAGAAGAATCAGGGGATTTAACTCAAATGTCATTCGATGAGTTAATGAGATCCTTGCAAGCACATGACGCAAGGATCAATCGGCCTAAAGAAATAAAATAGAAGAGAAGGCATTCTATGTTAAGAAGGAGTATACTTTAGGAGCAGAAGACTCAAAGCTTGCAGATGAACAAATATATAGCTCAGAGGTAGAGGACCTGCTTGAAAACAAAGAAGCGATTGGAGTGAAATGGGTCTTTCGGACAAAATTCAATGCAGAAGGAAGCATTCAAAAGCACAAAATAAGATTGGTAGCTAAAGGTTATGCTCAGAAACATAGGATAGATTCCAAAGAAACATTATCACCTGTTACAAGATTTGAAACTATAAGAATTCTCCAAGCCCTTGCTGCCCAATTGGGTTGGTCTATTTATCAATTTGATGTAAAATCAGCATTTCTTAATGGAGAGTTGGAGGAAGAAGTGTTTTTAATGCAACCTGTATTTTTCATAGTTGAAGGGAAAGAAGAAAAAGTTTACAAGTTGAAGAAGACACTTTATAGTCTAAAGCAGGCACCTCGAGCATAGTATAGGAGAATTGATGCTTATTTTCTAAAGAATGGATTTGAAAGAAGCAAAACTGAGCCTACACTCTACATAAAGAAACGAGGCAATGATGCTTTGTTTGTGAGCAAATACGTGAATGATATGATGAGTTTCAGGTCAGCATGAAGAAAGAATTTGATATGACTGATTTGGGGTGGTTGCATTTTTTTCTTGGAGTGAAAGTGAAACAAGCTGATAATGGTATCTTTATTTCACAGAAGAAATATGCAACTGATTTGCTTAAACGTTTTCATATGATTGGTTGCAAAGAAGCAAGAACACAAATGAACATGAATGAGAAATTGCAATAGGAGGATGGCACAGAAGAAGCTAATGGTCTAGTGGGAGGACTAATCTATTTAACTCACACTAGGCCTGATATTTCTTACTCTATTGGTGTAATCTCTAGGTTCATGCAAAATCCTTCAAGGCATCATTTTGGAGCAGCAAAGAGGATTCTACGATATATAGTAGGAACTCTTGATCTTGGCATATGGTATGAACATGGGATAAGACATAAGCTGATTGGCTACACTGATAGTGATTGGGCAGGGTGTGTGAAGGATCGAAAGAGCACCTCTCGTCATGTTTTCAGTATTGGTTTGGGAGCTATTTCATGGAGTTCAAAGAAGGAAACAACAGTTGCATTATCTTCATTTGAGGCTGAATATATAGCAGCTTCAGCAACAACAGGTCAAGCAATTTGGTTAAGAAGATTACTTGGAGAACTTGATCAACAGCAAAAAGATTCAACAGAAGTACTTTGTGACAACAAGGCTGCAATTGCACATGTAATTAGAGAGTTGGTGGCTGAAGGAGAAATTTCTATGCAATATTGTGAGTTAAAGCATCAACTTGCAGATTTATTCACGAAGCCTCTTGCGAAAGACAGGTTCGTGCATCTGCGTGGATTACTTGGAATCTGCGAGTTTGGAGCAAGGGGGGAGTGTTGAGAATTCTCCAAAATTGTAGGAGTCGAATGTGTCAAAGAAGATGTGAGAATCCATAAGAAGTCGGCCACAACTCCATGTCCCTGCACTTTGAATTCATAATGCCTATTTTTTCTCTTTTATTGTTAGTCACATTGGGCACTACTCCTAGTATTTTTTAGGAGGATGTTTTTTATTTTTCAATTGTTTGAACTTTGAAGCCTATAAAAAGGCTTGTTCCATTTGAATAAAGTGTGGCAAAAGATTCAACTTCTTTAATTAAACGTGTTTCTGGTTTTTTTGTAATCTTCTGCTCTTTCCTTTTCTTTTTAAACCAACATATAGCACATAGAAGAAAGCCAATGTAGAGTATCAAGAGAATTACATAATGTTGTAGAGTAGGCCTAGGCTAATTCTCTATGGCATCTGATCATAGCTTTTATCATGCAAAAACATATAACTTTTTGACCTTTTAGATTTTTCAAATTAATGTGTCAAAAAATCAATCCAGATCTATCCCAACTCAGGCTAGTTTTTAAGAGAAATCAAGTCAAGAGCATGCTGAAATCTATATATGCATTTCCCCAAGTTTCCAAGTATATTAGAGCAATTAAATTGCAAATTTCAGCCAAAAAACTCATTCCCAAACCATGAATACTTTCTTCTAAGACAATGAAATAAGTGAGAAATCAAAACACTAAAATTCCTATGCATATTACCATAATCCACAATTAAAATCAACAAGATACAGTCATCCAAGTCGCAGCCTTCCCCCACACAAAATTATACTTTGCCCCAAAGTGTTCTAAAATCAAAGAAGAAAAAGAAAGTAGCAAAATGAGCACTAGTGCTCCCCCGAATCAAAGATGTCCCTGAGAGGGTCTGGCCCCGGAAAGATGGTTGATGCGCTCCTCAAGTCGGTCAAGACGACTACGAACATCAGCCACGTGGTCTTCGAAGGCTCTCTCAAGTCTCCCAATGGCAGCAGTGAAAGTAGAGAAGGTGGGGTCTACTGGTGGGGGACGTGGAGCAGCAGTATTTTTACCTCTGCAGCAGGCTGTCGGGTTCGGAACACTCTCTCTGCAGCAGTAGCGACGATGCCAGGAGGACACATGACGATCTGGCCCATCTCTCGACGAACCATACCCATAGAATCTAGAGCTTGAAGGTCCAACAGGGCAAAGCAACAAGCTATATGCGTATTGGTGGTTCCCATATCAAGATCATAGTGTTGAACAGCCAAGTATATGATGAGGCGTCCCAAGAAGAGTGAACGACTTTAGGATTTAGCATTACGGAACTGTGTAGCTATCCAAATCCCAAAGTTAATCTGTCGTCCCTGCGTCATACTCCATAGAAAATGCAACTTAGTCTTTGAGACAGGAGAGGAAGACCTCCGTTTACCAGAAAAATTGAATGCCAGCAACTGTGAATGTAACTAAGAGCAGGGTCCACAAAGTAATGATCCCGAGAGTGACTAGGGTTATAAATTCCATGTGCACCAGTGGACAAACTCTTAAAAGGCATCAGTAGCAACAATGTCAGGTGCAAAATCACAAGATACAATATCAGTAGGAAATCCTAAAGCGACATTAAATTCATTCAGAGATATGCTGAAACGCTTGCCCATGAGACGAAATCTAAGAACATTAGCATCCAGATTGTTGCATGCATCCTTATCAAAAGAAAATGCAGCTTAAAATTCTTTAACAAGTTCAATGTAGACTAGCAGATCCAAAGCAAAGGAACTACGCCACCCAATGCCATCAATCAAGGTATGTACTATTCATGATAGAAACGGGCACGATCCGGATAAGTCAACGCAAACGGGTAGGATTCGAATAGAAGTCAACCTAAATGGCCCAAGGCCCCAACCTTTAATATTTAAAAGTCAGACTCACAGAGTCGACGAAGATAGTTGCGCGTGACCTACTACCACCGACCTCCCGAATGAGCTCGAGAGAGGCACCACCAGACCTCATCCTACGACTTGGTAACTCCCAACTCGTCTCATACATCTTCCATGCCACGACTAGATGTGCACGACTCCTAACAACTCCCATGAGCCTACTACCACTCGAAGCGACCTCCTAGAAGAGATAGCTGAGACCCTCGATGTCCATGGGTCGGCTGCGTAGTTGGTCTAGGAGGTCGGTTTGCGAGCTCGTAGCTCTCGACAGAGACGTGAATGGCAAGATATCTCAACCTAGGGTAACTCCACTATTGAAGGAGCAGTTGACGGGATTCCACGATCCCACTACTATCCTGATTGCCTACTGTCACGTAATAGCAGAGCTCAAATTGAGGAGGTAACCAATCTCCCTTTTAAACCAAATTAGACATAGTCTAAGGATAGGTTAAGAAAAAACATAATACATAAGAGACAGTTTCTCTAGGAATTGATTACAATTAAGCATCGTTGCTCTTCCTTGGGCACAACCCACCTATAATGACTAATCTTTGTTTTCTTCTCAGGTTGCAGTCGATTGAAGTCATCACGCTTTTGGGGTGACCCGGTGTTCAATTTTGAGCCTCACTTCGGGCGTCGTCTGTGGGGAACTAGACAAAAAGCTTAGCCTTTCCAATACACAAAACAAATAAAAAAGCCTAATGACTCAATCATAGCCTACACGAGTTCAACCACTGTGTCGAGGCAGATCGCTCGGCAAAACACAACTGCTCACTGGCGAAACAATGCCAGAAATGCCACCACTGGTGCAGGCTACAGATAATAATAATCCAAGGCCTGCCACGCAACAGGATCAATAGCGGCCAAAATATTCAGGCCCATCCCGAAGGGTTACAGCCAGTCCCCCGCCTACACAAGGGAGGCCAGAACAGGGGCATCCCTAGTCTATGATGAACAATCCCAGGCCAAAAAGACTGAGAGAACACAAATGACTATTCCAGTGAACCTCCTAGAACGGATAGTGGTAGCCTTGTAGAGAATATCCGTCGGGTGTGACTACATGTATACTGGACTCACTCCGAAGCCTTCCAGGAGAGATTCATAGCCGCCCCGAGGCCAGGCAGAACAGGCACAGCCCAGCCAACTTCCACCTTTAGAAGCGAGGAATGACCTCCGACCTCATGAAATAGGTCAGGAAACAGGTCGAGAACAAGAAAGGTCTTAGTGGACAAGAACAAAACCCGTGACCAACCTCAGGGAAACCTAACATTGGGAGAGGTTATGATCTCAGAGGCAGGCTCAACCGAGTAGCCATGTCGTGGAGTTAAAGACAGGATTCTAAAGAGTACGGGAGCTCACTACGAACTCATCTTGGAGTAAGGATACCATCTTGACAAAGCCTGATTGAAACGACAGGCAATGATGCTCGAGAGCAGCTCCCCCAGCCAATCAGGAGTAATAGAGCAATGTGGATCTTACCAAGCCTTTGACGTTTGTCCATAGCATTCGCACAGCTCGAATATTGCTAGGATTCAAAGCCCCACAATTGGAAGTGAAATATGATGGTATCGGGGAGCCTCAACATCACATTGATGAATTTGTCTCCTATATGGAGATGTTTGAGTACCCCGACCATGTCAAGTGCAGAGGCTTTCGGTCGATGCTAACCAAAAAGGCCCAGTCTGGTTCAAGGGCATCAATGAAGCCAGCATCTCAAACTGGACAAAGCTAAAAGAGCTGTTCCTAAAAAACAATCAGAAAAAACCTCTTTCCCATTAAATAGAAGGTCAGAGAAAGCACCCAAAGCTACTATAGTCATTTCAACGATGAGGCAATCGAGATAGAGTAGAAAAATGACGCTACTTACATCATTGCGTTCAAACAAGGTTTGCAGGGGGGGGGGGGGGTATGTAGCCCTCAGGTTGGTTCAGGAGCAAGTAAAAAGCATCAACAAGCTATAGAAGCTTCTTAAAAAGCTAATAAAAGCTGAGGAGACAACGGTCCAGAAGATCGCTAGTTTTGCCTCAGCCCCTGAAAAAGATAACA
Organism: Parsonsia alboflavescens; assembly: GCA_028571225.1. Taxonomy (NCBI): domain Eukaryota; kingdom Viridiplantae; phylum Streptophyta; class Magnoliopsida; order Gentianales; family Apocynaceae; genus Parsonsia; species Parsonsia alboflavescens. Next base: position 12,932 of record JAOXNR010026092.1, on the reverse strand, counting down.
AGGGGTATCCAAGGAGCCCATAAAAATCATAGAGGGATTGGAAAGACCCTCAATCAAAAGGAGGGACCTTAGACAAAAGGAGGAAAACCATCCCCGACCTTGTGACCACCCCTCTCAAAACGTTACGAGTAGGAATCCTGGGGGTCATAGGGAAAAGAGGACTTCTGAAGCCGCCCAGGCCTCGCAGGAGTCCTATGGCCAAAAGAGACCCAGCCAAGTTCTGTCACTACCACAAGGACCATGGCCATCTCACCGAAGACTACTTCGACCTCAAGCGGGAGATCGAGAGGTTGGTGAAGGAAGGTCACTTGCAAGAGTTCTTGGCTAGGAATGCGGTATTTGTTGATCCGCCACTGGCAACTCCACAAAATCAGCAGCCTCTTGTGCATGAAATAAATGCCATTGAAAGGAGGTGCAAGTGAGCTCGAGGGGAAGACTTAGAGCCCCTCACAATATCCCTCTAGATCAGAGATTCTCGAGTCCAAAAACTTTGGTGGACATTGGAAGCGCCGTGAATGTCTTATACTGGGAGGCCTTCGACCAGATGGGCATAGACAAGAGCTTACTGATAAGGTCAGACACAGCTCTGACCAGCTTCAATGGCAGCAGGACCTATGCTGATAGGATCCTCTGAGTCCCAACGACAGTTCGTGTAAATGAAAAAGAGGGCATTGAAATCATGAACTGGATGGTGGTTGACGCCCCTGGAACTTACAATGCCATCCTGGGCAGAAGGGGGGTTATGGACCTGAGAGCAGAAATTTCTCTACTTAATTATAGCATGAAAATCCAAGTTGGAGACACTTGGATCTTCCTAGAGGGGGACAGATAACTTGATGTAGATTGTTACCTCATTGAAGGTAATGAGAAGAGCTCGCCTAAGCTCGAGAAGGAGGAATGCATTGACCTCCAAAAAGAGGATGACAAACTCCGAATTCAGGTAGCTGGAAGAGGAGAGAAAGTATTCCTCAACTCAAAATTCCTTGAAAAAAGGATCAAAATTGGCATGTTATTGCCTCTCGAAGTCAAAGGGAAACTCGTTGATTCCCCTCAAGAGTATCTGGAGGTCTTTGCTTGGCAGCCTAGCGACCTCGAAGGAGTGGACAAAAAAATTGCTAAACACATGGTCGGGCTCAAGCCAGGGGTCAAGCCAGTAAAATAGAAGAAGAGGACCTTCACCCTTGAGCGTAATGAGGTCACAGCTCGATCTTCTTGATGCGGGGATTATGAAAGAAGTGGTATACCTTGAATGGCTAACCTAGTTGTAGTCCCAAAGAAAGAAGGAACATGGAGGATGTGTGTGGACTTCACTACACTTAACAAGTATTGCCAAATGGACTGTTATCCATTTCCAAGTATAGATCAAATGGTGCATTCTATAGCTGGGTACCTGTGGTTATGCTTCCTGGACGCTTACATGGGATACCACCAAATCTCAATGGCTATTGAAGACATGGAAAAGACCTCATTCATCACAAAGTTCGGGACATAGTGATCAAGTCCAGGACCTCTGAAGATTTTATTGATGATATTAGGGAAAATTTCTAGACCCTGAAGGTTGCTCACATGAAGCTCAACCCAGAAAAATGCACTTTCGGAGTCTCAACAGGTAAATTTCTGGGGTTCATGATCTCTGAAAGAGGCATTGATGCTAATCAAGACAAGATAAAAGCTCCACTATACATGGAACCCCCTAGAAACATCAAGGAGATTCAGAATCTAGCGGTGAAGATGGCAGCATTGGGGCACTTCATCAGTAAAATGGCAAACAAAGGAGAAAAATTCTACGATTTCATAAAGAAGCCGAAGGACTTCCAGTGGACTGAGGACTGTCAAGCGGCATTCATCAAGCTGAAAGACTTCCTGGGGCAGCCTCCTCAACTTGTCTCTCCGAGGTTAGGAGAGGAAATCTCGATGTACCTTACTACCACAGAGAAAGCAGTCAGTTCAGTGTTGTTGGTAGGGAGGTCAGGACAACAGTTCCCTGTTTATTATGTCATGAGATTGCTCAGTGGTCCAGAAACTAGATATTCGGACATTGAAAGTTCTCGTACCTCATTATCATTACCTCGAGGAAATTATAGCCATAGTTTGAAGCTTGTCCGATAAGAGTGTTAACAAATCTACCACTAAAACAAGTTCTGGCTAAGCCCGAGTTGTCAGGCAGAAAGATGAAGTGGTCTCTCAAGCTCGCGGGATATCAAATTCAATTTGAGCCAAGGAAAGCAATTAGAGTTCAAGCTCTCACAGACTTCATAGAGGAATGCACAAGGGTTTCACTGGAGCTCACAAGCACCTGTGAAAGCAATGTATATAGACGGTTCAACGGAGAAAGAAAATCTAGGTGCTGGAATAGTATTGATCAACCCCGAGGGAGTGAGAATCTCTTACTCTATGAAGTATAACTTCCCAACGTCGGACAATGAATTCGGACGGTTCAACCGAGAAAGAAAATTCAAGTAAAGGAATAGTATTGATCAGCCCTGAGGGAGTAAGAATCCCTTACTCCCTTACTCTGTGAAGTACAACTTCCCAACCTCGAACAATGAATCTGTATATGAAGCTCTCTTAACAGGCCTAAGACTCATACCAGCTCTCAAAATGCAGAAATTGCACGTTTGAATGGATTCGCAGGTTAGCCAAGTCTCTGGAGAATACGAAGCCAGAGAGGACAACATGATCAAATATCTCAAACAAGTAAGGGATATAACCTCCAAGCTTGAGCACTTTCTCATAGAGTAGGTACCCAGAGACTAAAATGCAGAAGTAGATGGACTATCCAAAGTCTATCGAGACATTGTCGAGACCAATGTAGAGCTACTGGTGGAACAATTGAACTCTCCAAGCATAAGCCAAGACGAGAGCATCAAGCAGACTGGAGATATCCAATCTACTCCTCAAAGATGGCGACCTCTCATGGGACCAAAAGGAAGCTTGCCAAGTGCAAAGATGGGCACCTCGCTACGTCCTAATAGGAGATGACAAGGTATATATGAGGTCATATACTTGGCTATTACTCAAATGTCTAAGTTAAGGAGAGGGACAATATGTCATTGAAGAGGTACATGGCGGGATATGTGGATCACACATAGGAGCAAAGACTGTGGCCAAAAAGATATTAAGAACAGGGTATTACTGACCCTCAATGGTTTTAGACATTGAGAGGAACATACAGAAATGTACGAGTTGCCAGTTGCATGGGAACAAATCACATGTGCCACCAATAAGGTATCAGTCAATTAATGCATCAGTACCGTTTGATATCTTGGGCATTGACATATTAGGACCCTTCCTAAAATTACTGGTTGGTGTTCAGTTCCTAATTGTTGCCGTGGAGTACTTCACTAGATGGGTTGAAGTAGAACCTACGACAACTATCTTATCCTCAAAAGTCTAGTCCTTTGTCTGGGGAAACATTGTGTGCAAGATTGGAATTCCCCGAGCTATAATTTTAGACAATGGCAGACAGTTCATTGGCAACCCATTCAAAACATCTTGCAAAAATTAGAACATCGACCAGAGGTTGACCTCTGTAGCTCATCCCCAGGCTAATGGGCTCACTAAGGTCACAAACAGAACTATCTTGGAAGGACTCAAGAAAAGACTCACCGAAGAAGGTCGCAAAACTGCTTGGCTGGATGAGATTCCAAGAATTCTATGGGCATACAGAACAACACCTAGAAAAGCTACTGTAGAAACATCATTAAATTTGTGCTTTGCCGCAGAGGCAGTGATGCCAATCGAGGTCCACATGAAGTCTTTAAGACTGACTGAGTATAATTCAATCTTAAAGGTGGGGAAGAGAAGGCCAGACCTCAACCTCCTTGAAGAGGTCAGAAACAAAGCAATGGAAGCAGATAGAACCTACAAGAGGTAAGTGACATATTTTTTCAACAAAAGAGTGAAAACAAGATATTTCACAATTAGAGAAATGGTCCTCAAAAGGTCAGATGTTGGCAAACAAGGTCAACTGACCAAGCTACAAGAAACCTTGGAAGGACCTTACATAGGCCAGGAAGTCCACAAAGGAGGGAGCTATAAGCTCACCGATCTCGAAGGAAGACAACTCCTGAGACCTTGGAACATTTGCCATTTGAAGAAGTTCTATGCCTAAAGCTGTCTAAGACATTGCAGAAGTCCAAATCAACTTAAAAAGACCTCGTCGAGTATCATGGCGACTTTTGTGACCCCACCAGTTTCTAGTTAGTGCAAGACATGAATAAAAGATAAGTTTGTCCCTTTTTTTTTTTAAGAGCTTATCAAGTTCTCACTTTGTGATATTTTGCCTCAAGTTGAATTTGCTTTAAATTCAAAGTGCCAATAGTAAAAAGGTGCCAAAAACAGAATTCTTAACCGGAAGAATAATGCTATTATAGAAAATAGAGGCCACAAATAGACCTTTGCAAATATTCAGAAATGCAAAAAATTGTAGAGAATCAAGTGTATAAAGTCCTAGACTATTACAAGAAGGGGTCCGGAGCTACTTTTGAGATTGGCGTTATCATGATCCTCCTCTGCTTCTGGAATAGTGATTGGCTCAGAACTGCTTGAGGAACCCCTTCTCCACCAGTTGCTTCTACCCCAACGGCACTAGAAGGGCTTGCAAAACCAAAGGAAATGTTGTTAGATAAAAAAAAAAAAAAAGTAGTCTACACGAGAATTGGACAAGTGTCCTGGAAAAGGCTGGATACCTAGCCCAAAATAGTTACCATGAGGTGGGGATAAATCTCCCGAAAAGAATCTACACTACAAAACATGGGAATACCTTCAGGACATATCATGGCTAGGGGGGGGTGACATCCGAGACCTCCTTCTCCGGAATCTCGACCTCCAGGATAGCCTCCCCAAGCTCGTTTCTTTTCCTTACAAGGCCCACATCAATTTGTCTAGCTTGAGCCAAGACCTCAGCAGCAGCAGCTTTTTCTGGGGAAGTTTGATCCAGATCCTCTTGAAGCCAAGGAAAAGAAGTTACCAAATCTGGATGAAAAAGTGCAAAGTCAAATGCAGAGCTGGTCCTTAGCTCGGGGTGAGTTTTCTTGAGGTCATCAATCACCTCAACATATATCCCTATCATCTGAGGCTTCATCAACTTCTCCACATACATCTGGAAGACAGGAATATCCTCGAGCCTCTTCATAGAAGATCCTGGAAATCCTCCAACTTGGCTAAAAGCTCCTGGGCATGCTCCTTTTGCTGGATGTCGGACTCAGTCAGCTCTGAAATCCTCTTATGTGCTGCATCAAACGTCTTAGACATGGCTTTGCAGTTGGCACTAGCTTCATTAAAATCTCTTTTGCACTCAGATAGGAGCTTGGCTGATTCCCCAGCCGAAGCCACCAACTTAGCATTCTCCTTTTCTAGGTGAGCCTCAGGATCCTAGAGTTTAGAGATAAGAGAAGTAAACTCTTTGTCTGCTCTAGCCTTCTAGGCCTGCCCCCTCTGGCGCTCTCCAAAGAGAATGTTCCCCTACAGAAAGGAACAAGAGAAGTCATTGTCGGAATCAGAATGAGATAGGACCAATTGCAAATATGTAGGGGATCATGAAGGCTTACCGCAGTGTAAAGGGAAGCACCACACTTGTCAATCTTCTCGTCTGACAGTAGCCGATAGATTTCCTAGTCAATTTAAAGAGCACACTCCATCAGAAAAGATTGAGAGTGAGGCCATTGGAGCAGAGAGTCAGAGGCCGTCATTGTAAGGTCTAGGACCCACCTTGCAGCATTCTCTATAGAATGAGCAGCCATGGTAGCAACTCCCAACCTTTTGAAGGTGTCTACAACCTCCTCAGTGGCACAGCCTGGAAATGATGGCTTGGACTCGGAGGTCACAAGAGCTTTCCCCTTAGTAGCTGAGCTTGAGGGAACCTTTCGGGCTGGCCGGGGAGAAGGTGAAGAAGATATAGAGGGAACCTTGATAGGCCTGTCAGAGGCCTTCATCCTAGCGGCCCTCTAACTTTTTGTTTAGAGGTACCCCTGGTCCATTCAGCCACCACCTGTCTCCCCCTACCCAAGGGAATAGGAATGTTAATAGCTAGGGCTATAGCAGAAGAAGCTCCAGCGGCTCCCCGAGCTTTGCCAAAAGGAACCAGAACAATTTCAGAATCATCAAAGATCCTAGTCGTGGCCCTCATATCTATCCAAATAAAAAAAAGGAAGAATTGTCAGTGCAGAGCTACAAGTTGATAAATTCAAAATTCAGCTAACTTTGGAAATTCTCCCTTCCAGAGGGAGATATCCCCAAAGCTCCCCTGACTGAAGAGAGGTTGAACTCTGCTGGGCTCCCTAACCTAACAGGGAGAAGGAAAGTTTGAGGCCAGACTGGGGTAGTACACCCTACCTTGATTCCGTCAGACTTGACTAGGTTAATTAAAATATCTCTATGCTGGACTTGGTTAGGGGATAAGCTAGGGAGTTTGTTAAAAAATGAGTGGTTTAGGTTCCAGTCCGGGTAGGGTTCGAACCAAACTAAATCTCTTGGAAGTTGAGCAAAGAATAAGAGGGCCTTCCATGACCCCACTGAGGATTGGAAAGGACCTATTAGCTTATACTTGGGGTTAAATTGAAAATACCCCTTGGAATATTGGGAGGCCGAAGAGAAGCCAAGTTTATAAAAGCACCTAAAGAGCTCCAGAGTGACTGGAACTTTTTAAAGATGGCAGGTCGTTATGAAAGCGACCACCACGTGAAGAGAATTTGGGACAAGTTGAGCTAAGGGAAAACCCCAGAAGTGGGCAATGTCCAAGAATAATGGGTGAAGGAAATGAAGGAGGATGCCTCCCTTGAGGCTAGAAAGATAAAGGACTATGTGTCCCTCGATCCTACTGCTCATCCCGGCGTCTATTACATTCTTACGCAGTACCAACTCCCCACTGATGCTAAAAATCTCAAAAGGGCCAAGAACAGAAGACAAAGAATAAGCCTCCATTTCAGAAAGATCAAGGGTTTCGCTCTTGACAGGAGGAGCTCTGATAGAAACATGATGTGAATAAAAGACTGGAAGAAGGGAAAGGAGCAGATTCTGAAAGAGGAAGGGAAGGGGTGTTAGATGAGGAAGAGAAGAAAACTCACTTGGTGAAGTCTTGGAAGGTAAAAAAGGGAAGTTACCGTGGGAAACCGGATGATCAAGCAAGAGGAAGAAGGGAAATTTAAAACTGGAAGCTCTGTAAGTTCAAGCAAGTCGAGAAAACGTTTAGGTAAATCCTAAAAATTTCTAAGTACTCCTAATTTATATGGAACCAGGGGTCTCTCAGACTGCCAAACGGGGCTACCTTCCAAAGCTGAAATAGGGTAATTACCCGGAATTGAACGGGTCATTATGAGACGTAGAAGACAATTGGCGAACTATACATTACTACATAAATAATTCAAATGATCTTAGGAAAGAAAAAAATAATTCCACATTTTAAGAGAAAAAATCAACATCAAAGTACAAGAATTCAAATGTTAGTTCGAAAATGGATAAATTAAAGAGACAAAAGTTACTCACAACTCATGCAATTACATTAGTTTAAATTTTATACAAACCCCAAAAACATTAATAAACTAAAACAAAAAATACATAAAAAAATAAAGAAATGCAAATTGATATCTTTCTCAAATGTTTAGGATAGGAAAATGGGAATAATTAGAAGTTATCATATAAGTAAAATAATAAAAATTATTTAATATAAATGATTAGTTTGGCTCCGATTTGAGAGTATAAAATTAGTAACTGAACCAATTTTTTGGTTTGAAAATTTTTCACTCCAAAACCAAACCAATACAAACCAAAAACTCTAAATTCAATTTGGTTTGGTCGGTTGGATAGGTTTGAAGAAAATTTGAACACCCTTAGTTCTGAACTAGTCTACCCCTGAACATGTTCTTCCATAATTCCAACAAGTGGAGCAGGTGTACAATCTCCCCCTTGGCGAGATCTAGTAGAAAAAGGAACAACAATGTCAAAAAATAGCAAGAACAAGGGAAGAGAGGTGATCCAACCTTCGATTTACAGCATGTTCAAAGTGGGAAAGATCCTGTTGAAGAAGAAGGTCATGTTCAAGATTCGGGATTCCAGAATCTCATCAAGCTTCTGAGTACGTCAAATACAGATTTAATAGAACAAGATTTTTCAAATATTGACTTACCATTGTTCTACTCATCTGCCTTTAACTTTCAAAAGTGCTTCTATGTTGGCTATTCGAGACATATGTCAGACCTCCAATGAGATCTTGTTGTTCTTGCCGCTTCCTTCCCATAGTTGGTACTAGGCCAATCAATTCGACATCACTATTTTCCTGATCATCAGATTCATTAGTACTCACATTTAAAGCTAGTATAACTGATCCAAAGTTACTAGAGTTTTCTTCTCGAGTTTTATCACTGGTCTAAGCAAACAAGGACTTTTTAAGATGAGTTGGACATTCCTTGGTGTGATGACCAAAACCCTTACAATCAAAACACCGATTTTTCACAAATTGATCACCATGGTTGTTTTTTTATCATCAAAACTTGTGCTCTCTTTTCGAAAACCTTGTTTCTTTTGCTATAAATTCTTCATCACTTTTTGTGTAAGAAGAGCAACTCTTCCTCTCAGATACTTGAACTTTTGTTCAATTCTTGAGTGGATACAGTCAATATTTGCAAAGCTATGTTCTAATTCCCTGGAAAAGGCAAAAAAGCATTCTTGTTGATAGACAAAGAAACATTCATATATTTACTGATTACCTCCTGATCACTTGGACTGAGGATTTTGCCAGAAATGGTTGGCTGTCGCAAAATTTTCTAGAGCTATGGCTTCTGTCTTTTTGTTCAGTTTCATCTCTTTACCAAACTTGAATGTCTGCAGTATTCCTTGCAGTTGTTCTGTATCCCTTTCATCCATATCCTTGAACTCTTGTAAGGATTCTACCTTATTCTCTAATTTTTTAGTAGGAGATCTTAAGATCTTACAGTTGATGACCTTCTTTGGAATTTGCTCACCTAATAGATTGACTTGATTCACAATATTCTGAAGTTTATTGTAAAAATCAGCCACTTTGTCATCTTCATCCATGTGCAAGGCATCAAAGGCAAACATGAGTTGTTGTATTTTAACTTCCTTGAAATTGTTGGCTCCTTCAAATGCTGCGGCAAGAATATCCCATGCTTTCTAGGAAATGGTACAAATTGAGATTTTGTTGTATTGCTCGGGTTCGACAAGTGCAGAGATTGCACTCAATCCTTTCTTGTTCCAACTATAGTCAGCAAGCTCGTCCCTTGTCATATCTTTGGGACATTTGTCATTTGTACTATTTTCACTTTTTGGATGATTATATCCATCAAGAACCACATCCCAAACTCGACCATCAATGTTTTGCAAATGAGTAATCATCTATGACTTAAAATATGTGTAATTGCTCTCATTGAGCAACGGAATTTTTTAAATGCTTTCCATGTTGTTAATCTCTCTTTGATACCAATTGAAAAACTGGAAGAATCAAAAATCACAAAAAAATAAAAATAAAAATGAAAGCAAATAACAAAGAAGACATGAGAAATTTTTATGAGGAAACTCAAATTAAGAAAAATCTCTGGTTGACGAACAACCATGAACCTATCCACTATATATCAAGAGAGTACCAGGTGATCTCATAGATATTATCATTGGTTACAATGAAACAATAAAACTCTTGCCTTCAAATGTACAACTACCTCATCTCTAACGATTAGATCAATCCGTGATACTCCATCACAATACCTATCAAAAATATTGATCTCCTATCGATAAAGGTGATTAGTCACTCATAGAGTTCTAACCCAACTCTACCCTTTATGAACCATTGAATACACTCAAGTACAAAGACAAAGACCCTTGATTACAGAAACTCTTAATACCGAAAGAGAACTACTCTTTGAATAGGCAGAAGTCTTTTTGTTCATCAGCCTTATCTTCTGGCTTATCAACTTTATCTTCTAAATCTACTACATATGATAAACTCTCGCACCTTATCTTAATCTATCATAACCAATCAATGATTATGAGACTTAGCGTATCTCACTTTACATCTATCTTCACTACTAGTACAACCCATAAAGCTTACAAACAGCTTATACCACCTTTCAAGCAAATCTATAACACTAATAAATAACAACCCGTACCACATCAACAAATAACCCGTATTACTTTGAAACCACCGATATTGTAGGAAACAATTTTTTAATATAGAATACTTTAGAAGACAAAGAAACTGTATCGAAAACAACCCATAACGACTACAAACAACCCATATAACCTTCCAAGTACATAGTTAACTCAAAAACAACCCTTTCCTCCATAAAGATTCAATCCTTGTAAAGAAAAAAGAGAAGAACAATCATATTTTTTAAAAAATATAAAACAAATATAAATAGAGGGCAAAACAAAGGATTGGGAAAGCTATACAACCAAGAGAAATAAAAATGGTGAAATCTTTCCAAACCCTAGGTTGATAACTTATCTCAAAACACAAAAATAAAAGAACTCATTCATTTTTTAAGATTAAAAAGAACCTTTTCTCCATGAAGATTCAACCTTTCTAAAGTTTTGAGAAGAAAGAACTGATTTTTATTTTATTTTTTAAGAAGCTTCCTACTTCGGGTGGAGTGTTTCAGAAAGGGTGAGAGGTTTTGAGCAATGCAAATTATCAACCAATAGGGGAGAGTTATGGTTTAAAGGTAGTAAGGGTATTGAGGTAAATTCACTTCTCAAAGTGATTATATTTTGAAAAATTAAAAGGGCAGCCATTTTTTAAATTAGTTATCCTAAAGTAGCCACCCCATGTAATTTCCACTAAAAATAAATAGCCACTCGATTATTTTATTCAACCCCAACAATAATTAATCTTATGGACCTAGGTCCAAATTAATTATAAGACTAAATAAAATAACTAATTAATTTTAATGAAGTGAAATAATTAGTTTAAAGGATTAATAAAATCCTTACTTAATTATTAACTCTATCTAGAATAAAATTAATCCCTTTTCTAATCTCTTATTTAAGAATGACATAAAATCATTCATGAGCAATAGAACTAGATTAGGGACTTTAACACACAATGTTCATGGCTCTATAAAGTGATCAAAATACCCTTACTACATAATAGTAATATACTTCATCATTCTAAACACCTTCTATTAAAAAGATGATATACTCCATGATACATTATTGTAGAAACAGAAGGCTTATTGAGATAAATCTTAACCCTTTTTCTTTGACCTATAGGTGTAATGACACATTTGCCCTTTTCTATAAGATCCACTATTGAGCCTATGTCTTGCATACTATCCACCTTACTCAATAGTGATTTGATCTCAAATTTGGAAGGAAATTTGGAAGGAATTCATCATTCAGCAAATCCAAATTTTTGAACAACCAAGTTGTGATTCACCCAAGACTTCAGACAAGATATTCAAACTAGAACCATTGACCAATTGTTTTCCAATATGATCTAATGGATTGAGTCCCATCAACTCAACTCAATTACCCTAACCAAGTATTGAGATCCCTAAATTTTAACCATGAACCCTAGAAGAGCTCTAAGCTACACTCTCAGTTGGAGCAACTTGAATCCATATGGAATTCATTCAAATTTTTTAAAATTGTTTGTAGAGTTAATTGTCAACATACAATACAAATGATGGACTATTTATAGGATCAGCCGCAATTAGGATTAGGAACTTAATTTGCCACCTTAAGCTAGCTTAAAAAATAAAGAAAGCAGCTAAAATAATTGGAAAAGTCCAACTAAAGTCAAGATTACAAAGCTGTAAAAACAGGGGATTAAAACTGAAAATTTCTGGACAAATTTCACCAATTTTGTCCAGTTTGTCCAGCCTGACTTCCAATGCTTCCCAAGGCTTGTTTCTTTGATTGTTCACTCCTCCTTGTGGTCCTCTATCACCCACAAGTTGAGTTCCTTCCTTGGTTCATCAACCATTAAAGGTTGTTCTTCAAAGATTGTTAAAAAGTCTAGCATTTCTTCTCTTCTTTGCACAAATGTGATCAATGCTTTCCTCAACTTGGATGCCTTAGTTCTTGCGACAAATAAGATGATGTTCTTGACTTTCTTTACCTTGGATACCTTTCTTTATAGGGTTCTGCATTATTCCTTCCAAATCAAGGAGTTCTTCTTTGTCTTGCATATATATATCACCAATGTTACTTTGATCTTCAAAGTGTAATGTTTATACTTGAAGTATTGATCTTTGAACAAAAACTTCCAATCATTGTTAAGATCATCTTCAATGGAGATCATAAGTTCTTCAAGTTCTTGGACAATCTCCAACATGTCTTTCTTCATTCTTGATCTTCTAACCTCGTATTTGAAATACAAGCTCTTGTAAGTAATCTCCTTTCTTTCATAAGCATCTTTATATGAGATCTTCCATGAATTCTCCCATGCCATGAATGCACCTTGAGCTCCATCATTCCCCCTCACCTCGAAAGGATTCATCCTTGAATCGGCTTCATCTACATCGAGAAGAGAATGATTACTAACATGGATTGAAGAATCAAAAGAATACTTACCAATTAACACTAAGTTCTCCTTTATGGAAGTTGGAACTTGACAATGTCTTACCATACGCTTCTTTAAAGGTGGTGGTCTTTCTTTGATAGATATGTATTACTTTTAAGCTTCATTAAGCTCATTAGAAGAAGCATCATAGACAAACAATACAAGCCTCTTTGAACAACAAAGAAATAAAGTCCTATCATTTAAAGCACAAGAGATAATTCTCATTGGTCTATGACCCCATAAGTTATGAAATATAGGTTTTCTAAGTCTTGCATTCAAGCACAATAAATCTAGTATATAATCCCTTAACATACCACGTACATGTCCTTCATCAAAAGCATTAAAAGGAATAAGTAGATACTCTTCACATATGCTAAATCTCATCAAATTATCAAGATAGACATCATTATGCTTATCT
>JAOXNR010026071.1:0-24285 GCA_028571225.1 Parsonsia alboflavescens | reverse complement strand
ATTTCAGATTATGAGTGACCTTGGATTTGGATAGATGGATGTTGAAATTCCAGCCATAATTCAAGTGAATCACATCATGATATCATATCCCGCCAATTGCTCCTACAATCATGGAGTTTCCCTTAGTTGGGATACCTTACCATACAAGTCTTTGGTCAAGAGCTACGAGCTCGTTAATGACCTTTAAACCAACTTCGCGATCTTCTCGTGAACGCCGAAGGTCTCGACTATCCTCTTTAGAAGGTCACGATGAGTGATTATAGGTTCATAGTTTGTATAAAGAGTCGTAGACATTTAGACATGGCAAAGAGGATGTATGAGATGGATTGAAGCTCACCAGGTCGAAGGTCGCAGTCTGGTAAGACCTCTCCTAAGCTCATTTGACCTATGAGGTCACTACCCACCTTTTCTCTTAATTTGCAATTTGGATTTTTAGATATCCGAATCGACACTTGGATCTGTTTGGGTTGGGTTATCCGGGTCGTGCTCTTTTCTCCCATTAATAAGAAATCAGGATCGGGGGGAAATTATTTGGGAAAAATTATTTTGCTGCAGTTTTTGTCTATTCAAAGCATAAACCTTGATAATAACAATTGCCTTTAATCCCTTTACACTACCCCCTCTTTTATTAAAATATACCTTCTATATGATCTATCATCTAACAAAGGAACTCGCAAAGAAAATAAGTTTAGCTAAGATAGAGTAATAAGAGAGGTATTTATATATTAAATGTAAGTTGAGTAGGAAGATGGAAAATTGTTGGATTATCTTTGCACATTAAATATTCTAGATAGATCTAGTTAATTGAATACGGTAGTTGGTAAATTAAATGCCAAAATTTTAGTTGTATAGGTTACATATCTCAAGATTCAAATTATTAGTAAAATTTGTGTTTTTTTTTTTTTTTGGAGTGTTGGTAGTCTATCTTAATATTTTAATAATATTTTGAGGAAAATAAAATATTTGTACAAGTGACTCATCCAATCCAAAGAGCTTCCAAAAAAGTAGAGATTTTGTTTACTTTGTGAGTTTGTTTTACATATATATATATAATAGATAGATAGATTTATTATTTATTATACATATAAAAATATATATTTATATTTGATATTTGATTATATCCTTTAAAAATATAATATTTATAACAATATAGAAATAAAAAAGATCTCTTTACATAAATTTATCATTTGATATATAATTTATTTAATTATTTTTTGGCAAACAAAAAGATTAAATGAATTCATTTATTTATTGTTTTTTTTTTTTGAAAAACTAAAATGTTAAGTGAATTAATTTTTCTTAAAATATTTTTTTTATATAATTTATTCAGTTTTTTTAATAAAAAAAAAGCATGGGTTATGTGGCATGTCTGGGAGATTAAAAAACTGAAGTTTTTGGAAATTTGAGAGCTTACTTTAAGTATATAGTAGCATGGTTACCTCTGCAATGAACGAGATTTTTCCAAAAAAATTAAAATAGTTTTTAAAAATTTTATAATAATATCGTTAATAATATATTTTTATCTTTTCATTAAATAAACTTTTCTTAATAATATCAAAATAGTGCATATTTGTTTATTTTTATCAATAATACTTCTAAAAAAGAATTATTTCCATTTTCATCATATTAGACTTTAGTTTTCTAAACTTCAACAAATGCATGTAATTATAATAACACGACCTTATTAAATAAAAAAATCAATTTCTAGAAAGGGATAACATTTTTTCACTTCTTGATTTCACATATATTCTATGACTTCAAAGGATTATGTAATCAGAATATATTCACTAATCAATATCTAAAATTAAGTTTAAAACATTTTTTTGGTAACAAATTATGACACCAAACAACCCAAAATACAAAATGTTGCAGACAAAATTTAGAGAATTAATTGCCAAAGTCATAAATGATGCATTCTTGCCTATTCAAGCATAATCCTTGACAGTAACAATTACCACTAAAAACTTTAGAGCGACCTTCGCACTGCTCCTCACTTTTTTGATTGCCCCATCTATCATCTAACAAAGGAGCTCAGAAAGAGGGGAAAAAAACAAAAAAAAAACCTGGAGAATCTTTGAGAGGTCAATTTGATTGATATAGTGAATGAACAATTTGCTAAAAGTGAGATATTTATAAATATAAAAATGGAAAATAAAGTGTTAATTGCATAAAATCTGTAAAGTTGGAAAAGACTAGGTTTAGTAAAATTTGTGCACTTAGAAAGAGACGAAGAGACAATTCCTTATGAATTTATTCAACATTTTAAATTAAAAAATAAGATAATATAACTGAAAAGTTGAAAAGGATCGAGTTTAATAAATTTGTGCACATAGAAAGAGACAAAGAAATAATTCCTTCTAAATTTATTGAATATTTTAAATCTAAAAAATAATATAATATAATTATTATTATCTTTTAAAAAGATAATTATTTTAATAATGAATAAACTCATTGAGTCTTGAATTTATTGAATATTTTAGATATAAAAAATAAAATAATACAATTAGTATTATTTTTTAAAAAGATAATTATATTAATACGAATAAATTCATTGAATATTTTAAATCTAAAAAATAATACAACATAATAGATTAAGAATCCACTTTAATAATGTATAATTAAATTATATAATATAATAGATATATAATGGATAGATTATTTGGAAAATGAAAAGAATAATTTATTAATAATATATAATAGATATATAATTAAATTTCTCTGCAACCTTTGTTATATATAATTTATATTTTATATCTTAATAAAAAATTTATTTATGATCAATACATGTGGATGTCTCAGATTTCAGAATGAATAAAAAAATTGTAGATTTTTTCAAGTTTGGGAGTATATGTAATAGATAATAGATTTAATACAAGAAGTATTTTGTTAATTTAATTTTTTTAAAAAAATATTTCAATAAACTTATTTGACTAAATATAAATATTTAATAAATTCAAATGTTAGTTACTAAATTAAATAATATAAACATGAAAGGTTATTTAAAGAAACTCTTCATATTCGTTTTTGTCTAATATAATAATAATGATAAATGTATAAATACGGTAAATCTTTTTGGTATTTATATATTATAAGCATATCTAAAAATAAATAAAAGAGATTTAGTATATTTATACACTAGAAAGCTTCATTTTAATAGGCCATGTTTCTTTACGCAATGTTAGCGTGTAAAAACATTAAATCTCTTTTGTTTATTTATTTATTTATTTTGTGGAGATACTCATAGTGTATAAATACACTAAATATTTTTTTATTTATTTTTAGATATGCTTGTAATATACAAATACACAAAATCCTATTTTATTTATATTTATCACTACAATATTCAATAAAATAAGGATTTACCAATTATAATATATAAAAAAAACTCTACAACTAGTCCTTCATGGGAGTCTATATAAGGTTCACAATTAGAAGATAGGGATCTCCTCTCTCTTTCTCTCTTTCACAATTTACAGCAACCTGCATTCTCTTTCTCCATATCTGACTTTATTATCAAAGTGAGATATTGAGACATATTGATTCCCATGAAGATTTCTATTTCTTACAGGTTTTTTAGATGACTCACACGATAATTTAGTCAGAATTCTATCCAGCTCCCATGAGTTCTACCGACCCCTCATAGGCAGAGTTTCGGCTACATTATTTGACGCCACCTTTCCTGACCCAAATCTATCCTTGCACACAAAAAATCTTACAAAACAGCCGCCCATGATCCTCAATGAAACCTCCGAGCCAATATTGCTTCTATTGATAGTCTATTGGGCCGGTCCAAACTATAGGAATGAGGCTGGAAATTTGTATGGCTGGAGTAAAGTGGCCCGTTTTTAACTCACGAAATTGTCCAAGTGGCACAAAAGACGCCAAGGAGGCTTCTACACCCTGAATTCTTCTTCCAGATGTCCATTCAGGAATTCTTTGACCCAAAACCACCGCCGTTCTCTCCTTCGGCGGTGCAAGGTTCCTCCGGAAAAGTTCTTTTTCTTTTGAAATTTGCCTAAATTCATCCTCGTTGACCCTAAATGCCAGTAAATTCATCCTCCAATTACGGTACACTGCCCACCTCCAACAACACTGCCGCCATCCCCAATCCACCAACGTCTGCTGCAAAACCACCTCTTCCACCTCCAGCACGGTCGCCGCCTCAAACTCCACTCTTCACGTCCAGAGCCCAGATAGCCACCGTTCGACCATGGTCAGATCTCCGGTCCTTTTCACTTCCCTACAGTTACATCGTAGTAATGTCCCGTCTCTGCCGCAACATTAACTACTTTCGCCTGAATTACGCCATGCTATATAAGCAAATTCATTCTTCAGTGGACTTTCTCTGCTCCAATTGGCTCAAATGTACACAGTTCCTTCTAATATTGATGCCCATCTGCGTCCTCAGCAACACCTTCTGCATCATATGCAAAGCCCTAATCTACTCCTCACCGTCACCCTCAAATACCACTCACCAGTTCTAATCACCAACACCCAAATGCTATCAGTGCAATTGCCAATTCCAGTGCTACTGCTTCTAGTACTGCTTCTAGTAGCAATAACGGTAACTCCTCTTCGAACCAGAACCGGCAGCAACAGCTCCAGAAGGCCGGTAAAGCGAATGCGGTGGAATTGCAGATGGCGTACCAGGAGGCATGGCGGGTTTGTCATCCTGATTTAAAGCGTACCGACGCCGCCGCCGACGACGACGTGCCGTTATATTTGGAGGAGAAGAGTATTCACATCAAATGGTTTTCTCTATTGGATGATGCCCTTTTCTTCCAGCACTAGCACTCTGGTCTTGTCTAATGTATACAGAAGGGATGAACTCGTTAAGATCTTAGCTCCATTATTCAGGTACAATTTCAAAATTCCCCTTACTTTTATTACTACGGTATCCTGTATCTATCATTAGACAAAGACACCATGTTGCCGCCATTTTGGGTTTAAGATGATTAAAAATTTCAACTCCTTATTTATATAAAGTCGAAACATTGGATGATCCTGTTGTAAAATTTCTTATGTACACAAGGTCAAAATATCGGATGATTCCTTTTTTAAAATTTCTTATTTACATAAAATCAAAATA
Source organism: Parsonsia alboflavescens (assembly GCA_028571225.1). Lineage (NCBI taxonomy): Eukaryota > Viridiplantae > Streptophyta > Magnoliopsida > Gentianales > Apocynaceae > Parsonsia > Parsonsia alboflavescens. The sequence goes on along the minus strand of JAOXNR010026071.1, from coordinate 19,196 downwards.
TGGATCGATTCCTGTTTTTAAATTCTTTATTTATGTAAGATTGAAACATTGATCTATTCCTATTTTTAAATTCTTTATTTATAAAAGGTCTAAACATCGATCAATTCCTATTTTTAAATTCCTTATTTACACCAGGTTGAATCATCAATCGATTCTTGTTTTTAAATTCCGTAAGGCTGAAATATCGTTCGATTCCTAATTTTAAATTCCTTATTTACACAAGGCGGAAACATGCTTTTAAATTCCTTATTTACAAAAGGCCAAAACATCGATCGATTCCTATTTTTAAATTCCTTATTTTCACAAGGCGGAAACATCTACCAATTCTTGTTTTTAAAATTCCTTATTTTCACAAGGTCGAGAAATAAGCTGGTTCGTGTTTTTAAAATTCCTTATTTTCACAAGGCCAATACATTGGTCAATTTCTATTTTTAAATTCCTTATTTTTACAAGGTCGAAACATCTGCCGATTCTAAAGTTTAAATTCCTTATTTACACAACACCGAAACATCCGCCGATTCCGATTTTTAAATTCCATATTTTCTCCTAAGTTTAAATTTCTTATTTGCACAAGGCCGAAACATGGATCAAATCATATGTTTACATTTTTAATATACAAACCCGAAACATCGATTGAATCACATGTTTACATTTTTCCTTTACAAGGTCGGAACATTGGTCGATCCATGAAGTTTATGTTTTTTCATACACCAAGCAGGAACATTAGCCGATTCAAGTTTAAGTTTTTTCATACGCATGGTCGGGACATTGGCCAATTCGTGAAGTTTAAGTTTTTCATACACAAGGCCAGAACATTGGTCGATTGTTTAAAGTTTATATACACAAGGCTGAAACATTGGTCGATTATTTAAAGTTTATATACACAAGGCTGAAACATTGGTCGATTCGTGAAGTTTAAGTTTTTCATACACAAGGTCGGAACATTGGTCGATTCATTGAAGTTTTCACCTAAGGCCGAAACATACATGGTCAAATTAGTTTTTACATACACATGGCTGAAACATACATGACCAAATCATGAGTTTCTACACTCACACGAGGTCGAAATATACATGGTCGAATCATGAGTTTTTACATACACATGACTGAAACATACATGGCCAAATTATGAGTTTCTACACTCACGCAAGGTCGAAACATACATGGTCGAATCATGAATTTTTTCATACACATGATCAAATAATGAGTTGCTACACTCACACAAGGCCGAAACATACATGATCAAATAATGAGTTTCTACACTCACACAAGGCCAAAACATACATGGCCGAATCACGAGTTTTTACATACATATAGTTGAAACATATATGGTCGAATCATGAGTTTCTACATTCACACACTAGGCCGCAACAACCACAAGGCATAACATGCGATTGCATAAATCACATAGCCACAAAATACATAACATCACACTCCCTCACGTTCCGCTCCATATGCATACAAGTCATACATTCAGATATTTCACGTTTTGTTCAAATTTTTGATATGCTTATAGTGTATAAGTACACTAAATGCTTTGATTTATTTATTTATTTATTTATTTTAAAGAGATGTTTAAAGTGTGTAAATACACTAAATCTCATTTGTTTATTTATTTATTTATTTTGTTGAGATACTTATAGTGTAAAAATACACTAAATCTCTTTTATTTATTTTTAGTTATGCTTATAATATACAAATACACAAATCCTATTCCATTTATATTTATCACTACAATATTCAATAGAATAAGGATTTACCAATTACAATATAACAAGAACTCTACAACTAATCCTACATGGACTCTACAACTAGTCCTACATGGGAGTCTATAGAAGGGGTTCACAATCAGAAGACACATATCTCCCCTCTCTTTCGCTCTTCAACGATTTACATCAATTTTCATTCTTTTTCTCTCAATATCTGATTTTAGCATCAAAGCGAGATGTTGGGACACACTCATTCCCATGAATACTTCTATTCCTTGTAGGTTTTCTCGGAGCAGGATATTGGGACACACTCATTCCCATGAAGACTTCTATTCCTTGCAGGTTTCTTGGACTAATCGGAGTTCTACCCAGCCCCCATAGGTAGAGTTTTGGCTGCATCACTTTCATATTCATCGAATTCTTTAGATGATATAATGATAATAAAATTTTAATATAAAAGTGTTCAAATAATTTAATTTATAAGAATAAAAACTGTATTCAATTTAATTGAATCATATAATCTTATAATTTAAATAATTTAATTTTTATAATATACAATTAACATATAATATATTTTATAACAAATCATGAGTTAAAATGTTATGGAATGGAATTTTAATAGTTTCTGTGGTTTATTTGCTTAAAGTAATGAACTCATATGAATTATATTAATTTAACATTTATTAAGTTAAAAATATTATTGTTAACAAAATTAGTATATAATACAAAATTTTAAATAGTTCTTTATAGTTCTCAAAACTACACATAAGTAGTTATTGGTTTTAAATTTTTAAAATTTTCAAAATAATATGAATTTAAAAATGGATGGCAAGTAACAATTACTTTTAATCAAATATGTTTAATAATAATTATATGGTAACATTTTTGGATAAGACTTAAAGTAGCAACTAGGCAAACTTGAAAACCATAGAAGACTTCCCACATTTGTATATTCCTTATTACATTAATAAAATATTAATAAAAATCTTACATCTAATCTTTAATTATTATTTTTTAATATATTGTATATGTTAAACTCTAAAAAAAAAAAAAAACAAAATCCTGAAGATTCTTGATCTTTTAAGGACTCATGTTAAATATTTGTTGATACAACAGGAGATCCAAAATCATCTTAGTATAATAAGCTTAAATAAGAATGACCTTTATGACAACTTTATCTTATTTTACCTTGTAGGATAAATGAGAAGTAGGGGTGGCAAATTTGTTTTTTATGTCAGCTTTGTCTCCCTCATTTCATTACTTTGAAAGTAAGATACAAGAATGGTTTAAAGGTCCAATAGTGTTAGGATGTATACGACCGAAAGCATTCTAATTTAAAGAAATTAAAATAAAAGGCCTAAAAATACATGTCTAAGAATAAAGTTTTGAGTCTTTAATAAAAAAGTGTTATTATGTATCCATTTGTAAAAGTTAAAGAGAAAAATGCAGCCATGGAGCCCAAAGTTGAGGAACGAAAATGCTCATCGTGTGCAGCCTTAGTCCTGAAATTAAAATTTTAATCACATTCCCTCATAAAATGAAAACCAATCTAAATAGGATCAAGCAAGGCACTTCCAGAAAGCCAAAAATTGCTTACTTAGAAATCGAAGGAGGAGCTATCAAAGGATTCTCTACGTTCGCTGACTGCCACACAGTAAACTCACCTTCTTCATTAGAAGAGGGGACCGATCCCGGAGAGGTGTAGCCCGAGTTTCTGTCAACCACATGCTTTTAAAAGAATGGTTCTTGATGGATAATTAAATAGGCTTCACTCTATTTAGATCCAATCCATTCATTTCCTAATTTCAGTTTTTATTTTTTTCATCAGTTTGAAATTTTATTTTATTTTATTGGAGTTAAATTAATATATGGAAATAAAAATTTTATTCAACATTAAATTATGACCATTTATAAAAAGATTTTTCAAAAAATGCCAAATATAATAGAGTTTACAAACAAATAGTATTCTCTTCATTCGAAATAGAATGTTTGAATTTCTATTTTGAATCTTCAGGATTTTAATGTCTCATTTTCTAAATTAGTTAAAATTTTACAAAGGAATGAATGTTGTTGTGATCTATTGGCAAAATGGTCGATTTCATCCTTAAACTATTTTCAACTTTCAACTAGGTCATTAATTTTGTAGGTCCCCAAACATTTTTTGATTTGTAAGATGGGTCATTTTACTAGTTTCTACAGGTCATTTTTTCAGGTAAAGGGCCTATAATATAACTAAAAAAATGTTTAGGGACCAAAAATGTTTTTTAAAAAAGATTGAGAACCAACAATACAAGTTAAAATAGTTTAATGATGAAATTTATCGATTTGTATAACAAAAATAACTTAACAAATTTAAAAAATTTGTAATAACATTTAATATTGCAAAACCCATACTTAGTATTATAATGACTGGTTGAATGAGTTTATTTTTTATAATAAGCACTTCATTAAAAAAAATCAATTGATTTGAACTTTTAGAGAAAGTTAAAAATGATAAAATTTAGCTTTTTTAAAATCAATTTATCTTTCTTTCTTCACTGCTTTATTTTGAAAATAAATAAATAATAGATATTAGTTCAATTTAAATATATTTTAAATAATATAATAAAAATTATTACAATTTTATAAAAAATAATATCAAAATATTTAAAAGTCTTTTTAAAACAATTTTCTTAATGGTGTCCGGGTTAGTTTGTATTCATCTCGACATTTCAGTAATTCAGGTTGGTGTTGGTGAGATTTGAACTTAAAACCTATATGTGCGATTGCCACTCCGTTGTGACATCATCGAAGGAACTTTTTAAAACAAATTTTTATCTAAAAATGCCTCTAAATATTGTAAACAATTGGTTTTAACATTTAATTTACTTAGTATCTAATATAGTTGGTAGTTTCGATTTTTGTTAAACAAATTGGTGAATTTCATACTTAAACTATTTTAATTTGTAATGTTGGTCCTCAATCTTTTTTTAAACATTTTAGGTCCCCAAACATTTTTCAAGTTGTAATATAGGTCCTTTGACTGAAAAAATGACCTGTAGAATTGGTAAAAAGACCTATCTTACAAATAAAAAATATTACAAAACCTAAAATGTTAAGAAAAAAAATTGAGGATCAACGTTGAAAGTCAAAAATAATTTAGGGATGAAATTTACTGACTTGCCCAATTTAAATAAACTAAGTCAAACTGTTTTTCTTTTTATTTTTATTATTTATTTTTTTTAAGAAAGGAAAGATTGCTATTGTGTTAAACAAAAAATAAAATTGTGGGAACACATCAACTAAGAGGTACACATCTAAACTAAGAAAATTCGAACTATTAGTTAAATTAGTTGCTGGGAAAAATGACAGTTTTCCTACCTAAAGTTTGACCCTTTTTTAAATTATTAAAAAAATTTTTTTTTTTTTTTTTTTTTTTTGACCAATTTGGTACCTAAAAGGATTACGAGTGACCAAAATGGTACCCACCGTCAAAATCCTAACACTAAGCCGTTAAATATGCACGTGAAAGCCACATCACCCTCTTTTTTGAAGGTAATTTCTTTTATTCACGAAAATATAAAGTATAGAAAAGGGTGCATGATCGTTTTCCTAAATGAAATTTGGCCCATTGTTATTTCTCAAACAAAGTTTTTCTTTCAACTAATTTGGTAGCTAAACAATTTACGGGCGACCAAAATGATAGCCACAATGAAAATCCTTACACCAAGCAGTTAAATAGGAACATGAATGCCACATGACCCCCCCCCCCCTTTTTTATGATAATTTCATTCGTTCACATGTGATTTGATTGAGGCAACCTTAGTCAAACAATGAGCAGTGCCTGGAAAAAGCTAGCCGTGTGTGTAGACCAGACAACATCCCTTGCACCAGAGGTAGAAGGCAAAGCAGCTGTAGTAGTTCAAGAAGATGGCCACAACACCGAGCAAATCTAGTGTAGTCTAGCGAAGGAAAGCCCATGCTTGTCGCTTTTTTTTTCATGGGCTCTCCTTCACCTGAGCTGCCAGACTACACCAGATCTGCTCGACATTGTGACCATCTGCTCAAGCTGCTATTGTTGCTTTGCCTTCTGCCTTTGGTGTAAGGCTGTTGGTTGGTCTACAGGCCCGGCTGGCTCATTTCTTAAGTTGTTCATTGTCTGACCAAGGTTACCTCAGTCAAACCACATGTGAACGGATGAAATATGCCTACACACTTCCTATAAAGACATTGCTAAACATTCATATGCGAACTTGGTAATAAAGTAGATTATGCCACTTGGCCATCCACGTGATGTTAATAATATAAATACAATTTTGGAATAGGTAAGAATAAGTTGTCTCTTTCACTTGCTGTCTCTAAACTCTTTCCCGCTTTCTCTTCTCTCTGTTGACTTGCTCGTCAAAGGAAGAAAGAAGAGCTCCTCTCCCATTCCTTTCCCTTTTTGTAGAGTTGCCGGAGTTAGAGACGGAGGGTGAGCCGTGACATCATAATGGCACCTAGCTTGATTTCTAACTTCCTCTTACCTCTTTGTTTTTGATGTGAAGACATTGATAGATGATTGGAGATTTCGTACTTGATTTGTTGATTGTGATTTGTTCCTTCATGAAATTTGTTTTGCTATTGAAGTTAAATCTTCTTTCTATTATAAGATTAAATTTTTTATTTGGATTTGTTGATTTTCATTGAGATCTATCATTGTATTCAGATTGTGAACTGAGTTTTCATCTTCATTTGGATTAAACTTTCAGAATTGCCCAGCTGAACATTGGATTTGCAAACTTCTCTTTTCTTTGATTGAAGTTGATTATTAACGTTTGAATTTCGCATTGTGAAGTTCCACATTACTGTTGGACTTATTAGATTGCTGTGAAATTTAGTTTTCCATAAGCATATTTGATTTGAATACAATTGTTAACTGAAGATTGAAGTTGAGATCTGACTTTACTGTTGTTGAAAGGATATTTGTGTGATATCTGATTTTATATCATTTGGGGAATTTGATTTTGATAAAAATGAAGACGAGAAGTATTATTACTAAGGATACTTCTAAAGGACAAGATAATTAGAATCAATTAGTTGGAATTGCAGTTAATCTAGATGGAATTGAAAAGCTGCCATTACCTGATCCATAGCTAAAAGAAAAATCCTATTATCTCTATGTTGGAATTCGGTACTTCTTCTTTGAGATCTTATGATACTGAAACATTCCACAGAAAGATGGTAGATGCTGATTTAGCGAATGTTGAAGTTGCTAAGAAAGTTAGACTGTTGATAGTTAACAATTTGGAGATTTTTAGAAAATTCCTTCATGAACAAAGGAGACATGAAATTTTGCAACCTGAAGTTGTAGAGGAAGAAGGTTCTTTTAATCAAAATAAGACAAAAGGAAGGAAAGAACTAGAAGTCAGTTCTAACAATCCTTCTAAACCTACTTTGAAGAATGTTAGAAAACGTCCTGTAATGGCAAAAGGAGATAAGAAAGTTGTTCTGTAGAATTCTCCAAAATTAGTTAAACCTACTGATAAAGGAAAAGATAAAGTGATTACTCTGTAGCATTCCACAAATACAGAACCTGAATGAGATTCCAGATATAAAGTAGATACAGATGGTACTTCCACAGTTCAAATAAAAAGGAAATGTTATGAACAAAATCCAATCTAATCCATTGATTGACGATTACATGAAAGAAAAAATACCTTTCGATTTCAAATTACCTAATTTGGAGGAATATGATGGTTCTACAGATCCCAAAAAACATCTCACTTGACATAATTCTAAGATGATTTTCTAAGGAGCAGATGATTTAATTTTGTACAAAGCTTTTCCTACAAGATTGGCTGCAAGAGCTATCAATTGGTTTGGCAAATTGCTTGGAGGATCTATATCTTCATTTAAATAATTGGGTGAAATGTTTTTGAGAGAATTTCAGGGAAGTGCCATTTAGGAAAAAAAAACTGAGTTCTTATCTAAGAAATCCCAGACAGTTTAATGATGAGACTGTGGGAGATTATTTGAATAGGTTTAACATTGAAGCTCTCACTATGGAAGATTGTTCAAAACAGTCATATGTAGAAGCTTTTTTCCATGAATTGTTGACAAAGGTGTGCAAGTGGATCAAAGATGAAGAACTTTTTAGATCCAAAGAGAATTTGAAACAATTGGAAAAAGATGGTTTTTGGAAGTTGGAAAATAAAGGAATGAAGAAGCCAACGACAATGGGATATCAACAATATGGCATTTCTTTTCTAAAGCCTAATTCTGGTTATTCAGCATACAAGTCTTTTGTTGCAAGGAACAACAATGATAGGTACTTTGATAAAAGTTCCTTTCCTAATGATTTCACAAAAGCAGATCAATATTCTAGACCTTCCAATTCAAAGCAGGATGTTCAGAAACATTTTGATGGGCACAATAACCTGAAAAGGACTGATGAAGGAAACAACAAGAATTTTGCAGGAAGACCTCCAAGAAATGATCAATATTTTACACCATTGAATGTTTCTCAAACTTTTATTTTGTAGAAGGTAGAAAATTCTAGAATTTTGAGACCTTTAAAACCAATGCAAGGTACAACAGATAGAAGATTTCAAAATCGATACTATTTATTTCACAAAGAGGTTGGATATCACACAGATGAATGTTTCTCTTTGAAAAGAGAAATAGAAACTGCCATGCAAATATTCATCTCAGGGAATATGTGAATATTGTTCAAGAAGATCAAATAAGACAAATGGATCTTCAGAGAAATCTAGCAACTCCAAAAGTGATTGAAAGGATTTCTGGGATATACTCTCAACATGAAGTTCGTCCTAAGAAAAAGCAAAAGTTAGAGTCTAGCAAAGTGATTAATGATGATGTGCCTTTGGTGATTTCTCTGAATATCACTGGATATATTGTTAAGAGAATATTAGTAGATACAGGAAGTTCTGCTATTGTCTTATACTATGATGCTTATCAAAAGATTGACCTTCCAAATTGAAAAAATGTGACACAGAGAATTCTTTTGATTGGTTTCTCTAGAGAGATGATATATATTCACTTGGACCAATAAAATTGCCAATAGAATGGGGAAAAAAGGATGTTCTTATACATTCAGAGGCAGAGTTTATAGTGGTAGATGTACAAGCATCATAAAATGTTATATGGGGGCTGCCATGCCTCAATTTGATGAAAGCTCAAGTGGATACATTCAAGAATTAATTGATCATCAATACTTTGAAAGATAACATTATCATTCATGTGCGTTATAAAAATAGAAATTTTTTCACAGAAGGAAGTTCAAAAAGATCCAAAAGAAGATGATCATATAGAACTTGCCACTGAATTAGAAGAACTTCAGATAAATGCAAATCATCATGAAAGAAAGGTTTCTGTGGAAGAAATTTACCTGTCAATATCAAGCATGATCTTTTTGATTTGTTGGAAAAACATTAGGATGTATTTACATGGTCAACAAAAGATAAGGGATTGATATCAAGAAGCTTCATTGAACGTAGATTGGGTATCCCTCATTCTTTTATTCCAATTGAGGCGATTTATGGGTCCAGAGAAACATGAAGCAATAAAGATGAAGTTGCTGATCTTTTAGCTGTTGGAATTATAAGAAGAGCACAATTTCCATCATTTATGTCTACTCTAGTGGTTGTTCCTAAACTACATGGATCATGGAGAATGTGCATAGATTTCACTTCTGTGAATAAGGCAATTTCAAAACCACCTTATCCTATGCCCTGTATTGATCAGCTTGTTGATGCTATAGTAGGATTCAAATTGTTATGCTTGTTGGATGCCCATAAAGGTATCATCAGATACAAATGGCTTTTGAAGACAAGGACAAGATTTCCCTTATCACTCTGCAAGGATTGTTTTGTTACACCCAAATTGCATTTGATTTAAAAATACGGGTGCAAATTTTCAAGATATGATAAATCGTATGTTTACTCAGATATTAGGAAAAAATGTAGAAGCTTATGTGGATGACATTCTCATAAAGTTAGCAAACATGGAAGCTATATTTAGTGATTTGGAAGAGTCATTTCTTACCATGAAACAACATGGTCTAAAACTCAATCCCATGAAATGTTCATTTGGTGTGGAAGCTAGAAAGTTTCTTGGATGCATGGTATCAAGAAAAGGTATAGAAGTGAATCCATCCAAAATAAAAGCATTGATTGACATGAAAGCTCCTACAACAATCAAGAAAGTCTAACAACTTGTTGGAAAAATTGCTTCTTTCAATCGTTTTTTTTCCGAAAGTGAAGGACAAACTTTACCTTTATACCAAGTAATGTGGAACCCAAAACACTTTCATTTGACACTAAATGTTACAAAGCTTTTGAACAAATCAAAGAACAATTGGCTAACCCACCTGTGCTAGTCTCTCATTCTGTGAATGTTGTATCTTTACATATTAGTATTTGATCAGGCAATCATCTCTATTTTATGTGCCTTTAGAAGTTCTAACATAAAACCTGTGCATTACACAAGTCATATCTTGCAAAGGGAAGAACCTTGATACACTTCCTTATAGAAGCATGTCCTGACTATCATAGTCACAAGCCAAAAGTTAAAGCCACACTTTCAAGTTTATAAAATAAAGGTGCTCACTAATGCTCTCATTAGGTACATTCTTCAAAAGCCAGACCTAGCTAGATGGTGCAGGACGACTTGAATCGTTCGCGATAAACCGAACAACAATTTGAATAGGAAAACGAAAAAAAGGATGTTTAGCATGATCACTCACGATTTTTGCCCTAACTTGAATTGCAATTCAAAACCAAAAGAAGAGAAGGAAAAATCGTTCCTTGAATAAAAAGAACGTTTGAAGATAAAGTTTGTTTAAAACTAAGACAAAACAAAATATTTATAACCTAAATCTATCCTAAACCTAATCGGAATTTATTACAAGAATCCTAATCGGATTTAAATAAAAGAATCCTAATCCGATTCAGAAATAATAATAATAATAATAATAAAATTACTAAAATATCCCTAAAATATAATTAAATCCGAAGAACACAAGATAATGTTCGAAAACCCATCAAGACGATCCCGGATGGTCGAAAACATCTTAAGTCATGGCAAAGCAATGAGCATTGCTCAGTGGTCTGTTTCCAGTCATCCAGTCAAGTTTTCGGTCCATTCCGAGATAGTAGGTTTGACCCGCATCCCGAGGTAGAAGGTCTGCAATATCCTTGAGTTGGAACGGTTTAGATGTCCGCATCACTGGACAACTTATGAAATGGGCAACATATCCTTGAGTTGGAACGGTTTAGATGTCCGCATCACTGGACAACTTATGAAATGGGCAATTGAACTTTCTAAGTTTGTCATAAACTATTTGCCCTGAAAAACATTTCAAGGACAAATCCTTTTTAACTTTTTCATGGAATGCACAATTCGAAAAAGTTCCACTCTAAGTGAGTCTAATGTTTACATTCCTCCTATACAGGAATGCTGGATTATCTACATAGATGAATCTACAAATGGTACAGGATTTGTACTTACAAGTCCAAAAGATACAAGATTTCCTTATGCACTTCAATACATTTTTGCTATAAGCAATAATGAATCAGAATATGAGGCCTTTATTGTAGAATTACGTGTGGCAAAAACTTTCCATGTGAAAAATGTCATAGTCAAAATTGATTCACAAGTATTGGCTGGATATATCAATGGTGAATACGAAGCCAGAGAAGAAAATATGCAGAAGTATATGGCAATCGCTCAAAATCTTTTTTCTAAGTATACATAGAAGTGGAACATATATCGTGCATGGATAACATGAAAGCTAATTTCCTTTTCAAAATTCAAAAAGGAAAAAATTTGGAAGGTATTTGGATTAAGTCCTTGGATAAGAAAGCCATTGATATTCCACAAATAAATTGTGTTGACATTATTGACTCCTGGATGTTTCCTATAATGACTTATATAAATGCAGGAACACTTCTTGACAATCTTATAGACTCTAAGAAAATCAAATCTGTAACTTCTTGATATGTCATAATGGATGACAAGTTATACAGGCGAGTTCTCTCCTGGCCCCTGTTGAAATGTGTCTCTCATGATGAAGGTAATTACATATTTCGAGAGATACATGAAGGGATTTGTAGATCTCACATAGCATCCAGAAGTTTAAGTAGAAAAGTTATGCATGCAGGAAGATGATGCTCTTGCCTCAGTAAGAAAATGTCACAAGTGTCAAATTTATGACAATGTACATTACCTTCCAACTTCAGAGTTGCATTCACTCAGCAATCTGATTCCATTTCATCAATGGGGTATGAATTTACTTGGACCTTTTCCTAAAGTTGTAGGATCTAAGGAATTTTTAGTGGTCTCAATTGATCATTTTACGAAATGGATAGAAGCTAAATGTTTGGCATCTATCACATCTCATAAAATAAAAGATTTTTTCTTTAAACATAATATTATGAGTTTTAGTACACCCAAAATTTTAATAACAGACAATGACAAACAATTTGATGCTAAAGAGTTTCAAACTCTTTGTGAAGATCTCAAAATAGATCATAGATTCACATTTGCGGGACATCCAAAAACAAATGGTCTTATTGAAGTGGCTAATAGAATAATTCTACAAGGTCTAAAAAAGTGGTTCCATGTAGCCAAAATTAAGTTGGTGGATGAACTACCTAATGGTCTGTGGTCCTATAGAACCACTCCTAATTCTAGAACTAAGAAATTTCCATTTAATCTTTGTTTTGGAACAAATACTTTAATTCCAGCGGAAATTGAAAGCTCCTCTTCCATAATAGATTTGTTTAGTTCTGATTGGAATGATTAGAAACTTGTTGAGAACTTGAATCTTTTGGAAGAAATAAGGCCCAATGTAGCTTAGAGGGAAGCCATCTATAAAAGGAAGCTTGCAAATTATCATAACAAGAAGGTTAGAGATCCAAAGTTGAAAGTGGGAGATATTGTATTTTGCAAGAATGAAATCAGTCGACAAGATCCTACTAAGAAATTGGATGCTACCTTTGAGGGACCTTACATTATTGTCAAGGATAATCAAAATGGCAGTTACAAGCTTCAAGACATGGAATGAAGGGAAATTGCAAGAACTTGGAATTCTATGAATCTTAGAACATATTTCCCTTAGAGATAATTTTTTCACCAAAAATTCTGAATGTAAAGATAATGAATGTTATTTTGTTTCCAAATAATATTTCGAGCATATTTCTTTTCTTCACATCTTATGCAATATCAATATTATATGGCAAACATTGATAAATATCAAAGTATTGCCATATAACAAAATGACAATAGCAAGCATGCAAGAAATGATTAACATAAAAAAATATTTCAAAAAATCATACCAATCATAAATGAATAAAAAGTCATACTTGTTCATGCTCCTCCAGAGCAAAGATAAAATAAACATACTACTACAGTCATCCAGAAATTATTTCAAATGTTCAAAATATAATAATTCAAAATAGAGTCATCGACTTTACATTTCATCACCAGTTTCTTTCACAATGTTTTCACCTTCATTTTGGACGGTTCCAATTTCTCCAACATTTTGAACATTTGGTAGGATCTTTTTAGGTTCTAACATGGTAGAACTTTCTCCAACCTCTCCTTCAGCAACATTTTTGTTGAGATCTTCTGGTGGAACATTATCATCAAGAATTTGGTCACCTTCCAATTGATCTGTTTAATTGGTCTTCAACCCATGTGTTCAATGTCAAAATCTGCATCCCAAGGATAGGGAAGATCCTCCATTTCTTCTTTCAAGAAATTTTGAATTTCTTTTTCAACAACATATTTGTGATATGTTTGATAACCATGCACCATAGTTTCATAACATGGTCAGTAAATAACATTTCACAATTTGGAAATTTAAAAAATGTCATGAAAACCTCATTGAAGATGCTCTTTTTTAGATCTCTATTCTCCTCCTCATAACATTCTTTCAATTCATCAACTTTTCTCCTCTGTTTTGCACTAGCTTCCACCTCTAGGCTATACACAAGATTAAGCTTGTCATAATCAGGTTGTAGCAGACCATGTTTCAGGTTTGAAGAATCAACACTTTTCTTCATATCTTCATACTTGGATTTCCATTCTACTACATCTATTTCCAATGTTATCTTCCTTACCTCCACAGATTAATTCCCATCTTTCAAATTCTCATTCTCTACAAGCAAAGCCTGCACCTTCTTACAATCTCTGCAAAAGAACACAAATCCTGCACATACTCAAAATATATCATAATCAAATAAATTAATATATTCATAGCATATATGAATCAAAAAACTTAGCAATACCTGAGCAGCTTTCAAAGTTTCCAAATCCAACAACTTTTTGGTATTAAATTTTTCCAAGGCTTGTTTTTCCATTAGAGTCATGAAATTACTTGTGAACTCTGCATGTTTACTATTAGTTCCAACCAATAGGTGATCATTCATAGAAATATCCCTGCTCATGATAAACACATCATTTCTTGCATAAACATTAGTTTTTTTTTTTCTTTTTAGCAGAAGTATCAAGGGAGCCTACTTCTTTACCCTTCCTTTTTGGTTTAAACTTAGGTTAACTGATCAACAAATCTTTTAGTTTTTCAGTAGCAGCAACAATTGCTTCAACAATCTTTTCCACATCACTTAATATAGGAGATTTACCCCTATGCCTTAAGCTCCTTCTCGAGGTTTTGGATCTGGTTGTCACTTGACTACTTTTAGAACCACTCAAATCCCTTACATTATTTCTTTTACTACAGGAACCAGACATCAAGGGTTGAGTTTCTACAAATTGACTAGGCACATAATACACATGACAACATCCAGTTTCAAAACTATGAGCTCAATCTTTAAAAATTTCATTTACAATTATGTAAGAAGAAATCTTACCACTAGAAGTTTCATTCTCTCTTTCATTTGCCAACAATTTGGCGAAAAGTCTAGATCTTGCATTTACAAACAACATATAGATTCATTAACATAAAAGACAATATAATTAAAATAATTAAACATACTTAGTTTCCTAACATCTAATGATGTCTGAAATTCTAGTACTGCTACACTCAACAAATTCCTTGGCACTATCCCAGGAAGTCTAATAGAATACATAAATGCATTTAACATGCTGGCTTCTGTAACGAAAATAGGTGGAGGATTTAAAGAATCATCTGAGGGACCAAAAAACAAAGATTTTATTTTATTCCCGTTCATACAATGTCAACATTTCTCTGAAGTTGTGGTGTTTTAAGAAATAATCATTTTTCCATCCATAGGTTGAGGATGGATTTATGCAAACATGCTTTGTCAAATTCCTTCTTTGTAAATAATAAAAACCCCTACCCTCCGCAGTCTGATGACAAAGCACATAATCACATCTACCCAATTCCAAACTAATGGTTTGCATGCTCTACAAGCTAAAAGAAATCCTATAATCATCTTGATAACATTTGGGTTTAACTGCCCTGATTGAACTTGGTGAAATTTTAAGATATCAATGAACAAAGGATGTAAAGGGAATCTTAACCCAACCCTCACATGTGACAAATAAGTTGTCACACATCTACCAGGAGACATATGGATCCTATTAGTTTCTTTTCTCAGATGATTTCATAGTCCATGGGTATCATATATTGACTTCTAACATGTTCTTTCTTTGAGAGGGTGGACACAACAGTTTCATACTGCAGTATCTCAGGATTACTCTTTTCTTCACATCTTAAAACCTGAGTATCTGGCTGCAACATAATCTCAGCATTCAGTGTCCTTTCATACTTGACACATAATTCGAGCCTGTATTCATTAATAAAAGGGTAAACAAAAAATTCTTTGTTTTATTTAAAACGTTGCCCAATCGGTATGGTAATTGGTTTTTTTCTATCCCTAACTACATCCACATATTCACCTTCCTTTATTTTCTCATCCTCCAAAACATCAACAATTTCTAAAGATGTGCTACTTCCACTATGTTTAACCTCAGATTCTTCCTTTTCAAAAGATTCACTCATGAAATTATCTTTTGTATGTGTCTCCATTTCAAATTCAACATCAGGAGCATATTCGAAAGTAACTCATTTTTTTCAATAATATTGCAAAAGAGGGCAACAAAAGTAGTACCTACGAGTTTATGCATGAGTTAGGGGTTTTTTTTTTGAAAGAGAGACACGAAAGCAACTGCAAAAACCATGCATGTCTAGTATTTAAGTATCAACAAAGGAAAATTATAACGTTAATTCAAAACAAATACTTACCATTCAAAATATTTTCAAAGCCTTGATTTTGCACAAGTTTTAGCAGAGTAGAACCCTTCTGCAATTGATAAAGAAAACAATCCTTTACCAAAATTTCAGAGTGGGAAATTTACTTTTGTTGTAGAAATTACCTTGACACCAGCTATAAAAAATTAACAACTCGGATCTCTCTCTTCTACGAAAAAATTCACTTTTTCAATCATAATAGTTCGTTGAAGATACTCGTATCTCAATACATTAATGATACATCTCGGTAATTGAGGATGCTATGATGTATATCAATATTTTTAATATGTTTTTTTACTTTCAAATTTTAAATAATGATCCCGAGAATCCTTGAGCATATAAATAGATTGATACACATACCAAACACCCGCTTTTATTGTGAACAAAAAGAAAGGCATATAGTGTGTATACCTATACACTTCTATTGCGAACATGAGGGAAGGCATATAGTGTATATGCCTACACACTTCCATATATGGACATTGCTAAACATTCTTATGCCAATTTGGCAAGAAAGTAGATTATGCCACCTTGGCAATCCATGTGATGTTAATAGTATAAATACAATTTTAGAAAAAGTAGGAAGTAAGTTGTCTCTTTCACTCTTTCCTGCTCACTCTTCTCTCTATTGACTTGCTCGCCGTAGAACGAACGGAGAGCTCCTCTCTTGTTCTTTTCCCTTTTTGCAGAGTCTTTAGAGCTGTCGGAGTTGGAAATAGAGGGTAAACCCTGACATCACTTTTCCCCTCAGATCAATCCACACTTATTTAGGTTATGGTAATTTACATAGAAGATCATCTTCTTTTCAATTTTTTATTTCTTTGCTAGCAACTTATGAGTGGCCATTGTTAGTTGGATATTAAGAATGCTTTTCTCACTTCAAGAAAACAATAATGTAGCGGGGTTAAATTTGCAATTTGTGGGGTTATAAACCCCCACAATATGTCAAAACAGTGGTCACCCAAACTCCTGTGATTTGGTCTCCCGCAACGTGATTTTGGCATTTTTCACAAAACCCCCGTAACAACCCCTGCAAAATGTTCTGGGGTTTTTTCAAGTTATGTGCAGGGGTTAAAAATCACCCCAACAATTTTTTCATTTTCCGATGTTGTTCATTTCATGGGACTCTAAAATCCTACCATTTATAATATAGCGGGGCTTTTAAACCCTCGTTATATATAAATTTACTTTAACGTAATATTTTTTAAGTTTTAATATGTAGAGGTTGTAACCCTGCAATCAGATAAATAGTTTCTACCAGAATCTAAATTTTGGGAGGTCATCACCGGCGCAATTATTGCTTCTAATTTTTTAAAAAATTTCATTATTGATGTTTTTTAATAATAAAAATTGAAATCATAATATCTCTATGAAATCAAAACATTATGACAAAATAGTATATGAACTTCCATCATATTAAATCCATAAATGACCAATGTTTCATTTGATAAAACATTCTAAATGAAGTATCCGAAGGATATAATACAACAAAATGTGAAAATCCAAATAACACCTAAAATACAAGTCAGACATATATAATTTTCTAAGAACACTAGATAAAAGATAATACAATTCTTCCACTAGCATTAGATTCTACACATTTAAGTCAGGCAAAAGATTGTAGAGCCATTTCCAAGCAACGTCACCCATACTCCAATCTTCCGTCATCATCAGCTGTAAATCTGAACAAGTCAAAAGCACCAAATGAAGACAAGATAAAACAAAAAAAAAAACCTATTAATTGTTAAACTGCTAAATGCTAATCAATAGACACTTAACAATCAATAAACATAATTACCTTTAAAAGTTTTGTAACTCAACATTATTTAAATGTTAATTAACTAAAAACTTTTATAACACTTGTTCCATCAATTTCAATCAATAAGACGTACTTGTTCATCTACACAGTAGCATTATTATTGGAACTGGGGCTAGGCCTACTATTATGATTACTTCCGCTTGATGAAGCGTGCCCATGTAAACTATTTCAATCACCAAGCTCCAGGAAAACAAACCAAATAATAAAGTTAAAAGCCCCCCTCTTTTTTTTTTGAAAATATATATTAGAGTCCCAAAACAAACCAAATAATAAAATTATAGCCTCCAAAACAAAACCAAGCAGAACATAGAGTCCCAAATGCTAAGAAAAACAACTTTACATAAGAGTGGTTTGTATAACAATGCTAAAATTTAACTCTTCCAAACACAATTGAAATGTGGGTAAAAAGCATCTAATGAAATCTTAGGAACTAGTTAGATCAAGTAAAAGACAATCATGTAAGCAGAACCACAGCATCAAGTACAACTGCCTCATATAAGTAGATCAAGGTATAACACTCTGGAATAATATAGTTGTTGGAAATAACAATGAGAGTCCCATCTCACCTCCAAATATGAACAGGCTCCTCATCAACCATGCAAATTTCATATAGCTCTATAAATTCTATACCACCTCAGAACCTTAAATTTATACTATCACTACCACCCCAAGTGAGGATCTAAAATAGACTGACATAGAGAGATGCTCCTTGCTAATAAATAAACAAGGTCCAACAAATACAACTTGCAAGGTATATGATCTCCCAATCTAAAAACAAGAGGAACAGAATTTAAGGAAAGAAGAAAATATACTATCCATCATAAAATCTTTGTCAATGAACGGAATTTCTATAGAACAACTAAATATGCATAATTCAATGAATTCTATATTGCAATTCAGAGGTTCATAAATATATAGTAAAATCAATAAAATCAACATATGATGCCAAAGTTCAAGACTAAAATTCTCGTTGGACTCTTCATTTGCCTCTAAAACTACTCTTCTTTGTCAACCAAAGAATATCTCTGAATCTCACCTTTATCTACACACTTGTCCACCATCAGTTTCATGCTCATGCAAACATATCACATCTTTCTATTGAGCACCAAAACCAAAATTCAACTCCAATTCTTTTATTGAAATTTTCTAGATAGATTTCTCCAATTCTATCCACCTTGTCCAGCCTGACTTCCAATGTTTCCCAAGGCTTGTTTCGTTGATTGTTCACTAATCCTTGATGTCTTCTATCACCCACAAGTTGAACTCTTTCCTTGGTTCATCCGCCATTGAAGATTGTTCCTCAAAATTGTTGTAAAGTCTAGTATTTCTTGTCTTTCTTGCACAAATGTGATTAATGCTTTCCTTAACTTGGTTGCCTTAGCTCTTGTGACGAATAAGATGATGCTCTTGACTTTCCTTACCTTGGATGCCTTTGTTTATAGGGTTCTTC
>JAOXNR010026040.1:9095-24288 GCA_028571225.1 Parsonsia alboflavescens | reverse complement strand
TTTGGATAAATGTGATATTTAAAGAATTTGTAGGTGACTATTCTCTTGAGATCAAACCGGCTAGAACAGACTTTTTCAAGATGAAATGTTGTTTTTTGAGGCCTAAGGACATCAATACGCACAACAAAAGAATGACAGAAATCTTTTATCGCCTCGATGGAATGATGGACCCAAATCTCAAACAGTTGTACATCTCCTCACTTCCAGAAGAGATCCAACTAAAGTTGAACAAAATGATCGAGCTCTCAAGAAGCACTCTGGCGAATCTTGGACTTGCAGAAATCCACCAAGCTACATTCACATGTCTCGAGAAGCTCTGTGAAAGAAGAAAAGTTGTGGAGAATTTCTTCCATGGAAAGAAGAAGCTCGAGAAGATTTGCAACAAAAATTATGAGATTGGGTGCCCCAAGTCGAAAAAATGCAGTTGTAGGGGCAAGGTCACAAAGAACAGACCTTCGAAGAAAAGAAGTACAAGTCAAAGAAAAATCTTCAATACTTCAAATGGAAAGCATCACTCAAACAAAAGTCAGACTAATGCTACTTCTGCAAAAAGAACGGCCTCTTCGCACGGAATTGTTTGAACAAAAGAGCCAAAGCTTCGAAGCTTGTACCACAACTAAAGGTGGACCATCCCGAATCTGATGTTGAATTGGTGTTCTCTGAGCAAAGCCATCCGGACCAGGATACTGGCTTTGCCATTGAAATTATAGATTCTGAATTTCAAGCTTCTGAGAATGATTCTGAACAAGAATCATGTTAACCAGTTTTTAATCTTACTGAAGTTTCAAATATTAATTCTTTAACTGATGTTTGTCCTCCTCATGTGAATTTCTCCTTGTTAACGTCTAAGTATGCAAAGTCAGTCAAAGCAATTGGATTCTTAGACACAGGAGCCATGAAGACAATGATGAATCCCGAAATTCTGCCACCAGAATTTTGGACAAATACCGATGCCCAATTCCAGGCAGCAAATGGAGAAATTAAATCATCCAGTTAGAATAAAGTTTTTCCTTGATTGTAGTATTTGGACTAAAGTTTTCGGGAATAAACTTCACAGTACAGATGTTCTGATCGGTTGGGATGTTTCCGCAAAAGCTGAAAGACGCCGAGTCCCTACTCATTGCATCCGATACAGACATCACTTCCAACCTTTTACTCCTTTTGTTAATATGTTTGCTATTTTAGACACTACTGGAAAATTTCTATCAATTGCTACCATGTTATGAAATTTATGTGCTGATTCCCATGCCAACTTTAAGCACATGAATCCGCTTTGGAAGAATGAAAAGTTCTTTGTTAAGCCTCCTTTTAAGCTTAATGAAGATATCAACCCAAGCAAAGCAACACATCTAGGCATGACTCCAGACGATCTTAAACTTGCTTAAGAGGAGTGTGCGCAACTACTACAACAAGGTTTAATCAAGCCAACTAATTCTAGTTGGGCTTGTCAGCCTGTCATGTCAACAAATGAAGTGAGCAAGTTAGAGGTAAGAAAAGCTTAGTCATTGACTATAAAACAATAAACCAGTTTTTGAAATACATGTTTCTGTTCCCATGGATTCAAAACATTTTTACTCACTTACCTGGAGCAAAAATATTTTCAAAGTTTGATTTGAAAGCTGGTTTTTGGCAATTAGGGATTGCATCTGATGAAAGATATAATGCTCAATATCAGGGGAAGGTGATGCCATCCGGGCTGAAGGTAGCTCCTTCAATTTTTCAAAAGGCAAGGATAAAGACTTTTCAGCCCATCCTTCATAGTGCTTTGATTTACATTGATGATATCCTTCTCTTCTCAAAAGACGATCAAGCCTATTTGTCACTGTTAGAACAGTCCTTTGACATCGTCAAATCCCAGTGTATCATGCTCTTTGAAAAAAAAAGCTTTATCGGGTTCCATGAGATTGAATATCTCGGTAAGAAAATTTCAAACGGAAAAATCCAGTTAGGTCATCACCTTATTGAAACTCTTCCTTCATTTCCAAATAAGAACCTGTCAGTAAAAGAGATCCAGCAATTCCTCGGCATCATTAAATGCATCAAAGCCTTCCTTCCTGACTCTTCCAAATACACTAGTATTTTGTTACAGCTCCTGAAGAAAAAACCACCACCTTAGAGTTCTGAACACACCAAAGCCGTCCAAGCCCATAAACAGATGTGTCAACAACTCCTTCTACTTCACAGTCCTTCCATAGGTCCCAGAATCGAAGATATGGATACAGGAAATAAATTCTCAGTGCAGATAAATGACTTCACTTTTCCAAAAATGCCAAAAGAACCCAGTAAGTAAACCCTTGTTTGACCCTTTCTTTGACAGCCTACCTAAGCCTGTACCTGTCTTGGTCACAATCCTAGAATTCTATCCACTTGAACTAGCCCATTGTGACATAGTTGACCAAGTCAAAGAATATGCCAAAAAAACAATGTTCAAACACCAAGCCTTAACCTGCCAAGAACAACACCATTTTCATGATGTGTCCTTTGATCCAAACCAACCCTTCAGCAACATTGCAATCTTTCCTAGGGCACAATCTATTTCCAAAGATAGATTTCGGTATCTGTGGACTCTTGCAATCCTTTGCTACTATCCTATAGAGATTGAGATTCATAGTTTTAAAATGTTCTTTGTTAATCTTGACCACTTTGGTAACACATTGCTAGGGCATTATCTCACATTTTTTCAGTCAGCTCAGGAGTGGTAGGATGATTGCTGCAAGAATCTCTCCGACAATCCAACGAAGATACATCAAGTATACATTGTGCACTTAGACTATCTTATGGCGAGGCACGTAGAGTTTCAACGGATTTATTACAACCCTATGTCTTGCCCGTGGATCAACAAATGGACCCTATCCAGGGAATCTTTATCTCAGCCATTTATGAGTGTAGCTCGTGATGAGCTTTTTGTTCACTTGATGTCCAAATATGTCCTCCAGGAACCATCAAGAACAAACTATGCAGACATCTTTGAGCAAGATAGATAACCCAAAGAAAATTTTTTTTGGGATGAATATCCCGCACACTGGAAAGTTCCTTTTCTAGAGGAATATCAATGGTGTCCTGACACAGTCGGAAATAGATTATGAAGATTCTTTCTTGTTCAGAAACTTGCAAAACAAGAAACAAAAAAAAAAAAAAGAACCTGATTCAATTTTCCTGCTAATCAAACTTCGACAGAAGTAGTTAGAAGATGAAAATTAAAATCAAGCGAAAAACAATTTTCAAAGTAGTCGAAAATCGAAGCCGAAAAGAGACAACTTCAATTCATCAAAACTGTCGGAAAACAATCAGTAGAAACAAAACTTAAAGCCAAAACAAAACCTAACCCTAATCGGAAACCAAAAGTAAAGAAATTGCAAAAAAACCCTTAGAAAAACAGTAAATTACGAAATTGTCACTTAAAACTGTAACATTAACAATGCCACTAAAAATAGAAAATTGCCCAAAACCCCATTGAAACGACTTCGGATGGCCAAAAAAAGCCTTGCATCATAGCATATCGGTGACTTTGGTTCATCGGGCCGTTCTGGGTCACCCAGTCAGATTTGAGCCCAATCCGAACTCATTTCAATCAGCTTGGGAATCGTGCCCGATATCAATTCGGTGTTTCAGACAGCTCACGTCCTCTTCTTCAAATGTTCTGAATGTCGTGGAGCTAATTGTGGAACCGAAACTTGCTGAACCGACACTTGCCCCGCATCTGAACCACCTTGATCAGTAACCAGCTCTGCGTCAGGCTCCCCCTCCTGAACGGAGCTTGTCCTCAAGCTCGGATTATATCCATGGAAACCCATGAGATGCTGCACATTAAAAACATTGGAGATGCTGAACTCGTCTGGTAACTCGACTCGGTAAGCGTCGATGCCAAGTTTCTCCAAGATTTGGCATGGTCTAACTTTCCGATCCTTGAGCTTGTGATATTCACCAGCAGGATATCGTTCCTTGGATAGAGTAACCCAAACCAGATCACCTACCTCAAACTGGACATCTCGCTTTGACTAATCCGCATGCAACTTGTACTGAGTATAAGCTTCCTCCAAGTTCGCTTGGGTAGTTGGATGAATGGACTGTAGATCAACTAGGCAATCCTCCACCTTTATTGGAGCCGAACCATGATCAGGAATAGCAAGGTCGAGAGGATCCCTTGGATTTCACCCTAAAACATTCTGAAAAGGAGAAAATTTGGTAGACCTGTTCACGGAGCAGTTGAATTCAAACTCAATCTTCGCATGTCCAGAATCCCAAGTCCCAAAAGATTTGACCTGCACCCGCAACATGTTCCCTAAGGTACGATTCACCACTTCCGTCTGGCCATCTGTCTGTGGGTGGTATGGACTGCTAAACTTCAGAGTAGTCCCCATGCGCTTCTGAAGCTCTCGCCAGAAATGGCTCATGAACTTCGTATCCCAATCAGACAGGATACTCTGTGGCAGTCCAAATCGTCGCACTACATCCCCAAAGTACAAGTTAGCAATTTTGTTCGCATCCATAGAATTCCTGCAAGCAATGAAGATAGCCATCTTGCTGAACCTATCCACGACGACCATGATGCTATCAAACCCCTTCTGCATTCGCGGCAAACCCAATACGAAATCCATTGACACATCCGTCTATGGCTCTTCTGAAATAGGTAAAGGTGTATAAAGACCCTGATTAGTGCCCCCTCCTTTCGACACTTCACAAACTCAACGTCGCTTAACGTAATGCTAGGCACTCTTGTCAATCCCTGGCCAGAAAAATTTCCCCTTGATCAAGCCAGCTGTCTTATCTTTGCCGAAGTGTCCTTGCGAGTGCAATTCCTGAATAATCAATAATCTCAACGATGTATCAGGAATACATAAACAGTTACCTTGGAAAAGATAGCCAACATGAAGCACGTAATGAAACTGTTCTTGCTGCTCTACGGCCTTCACAATAGGATCGAAATCTGCATCATCTTGTAGCAGCTCTTTCAATCCCTCAAATCCCAACGTGACAACCCGTCATCATGTTAAGCAACGATCATTATTCGTGACGCCTGACTAGTGTTTCAAGGTGAATATGAACTCCTGAAGCGCTGACACCCACTTAGCTTGTCTATCACTAAGTCGATGCTGCCCTTGAAGAAACTTCAAAACCTAGTGGTCAGAGTACAACACAAACTCTCGCTGTATCAAAAGATGTTGCCAATGTTGAAGAGCTCGGAGTATGGCATAGAACTCGACATCAAAAGTTGAATAGTTCAACTTCGATCCTCCAAGTTCTTCTCCGAAATAAGCTACTGGTCGTCCCTCCTGGCTCAGAACCGCTCTTATGCCCACCTTCGAAGCATCACAATCCACTTCGAATACCGAATCAAAATTCGGCAGGGCAAGTACTGGGGCACTCGTTAGCTTTTCCTTGATCACATCAAATGCCTCTTAAGCCGCCTCTATCCATTCAAACACCTTGGCATTGTAAAGATCAATCAGGGGTGCCATCAACTCACTGAAATCCCTGATAAACTGCCGATAGAAACTTGCTAATCCATGAAAAGACCGAACCTCTGTTGCATTCTTTGGTATTGGCCAGCCACGGATTGTCCGAATCTTAGCATCATTCGGCTGAATTCCACTTGCTGAAACCACATACCGCAAAAATACAATCTTGTCTACCGTCCAACTGCATTTCTTTCGATAGGCAAGCAAACTGTGATCTCGCAAGGTAGCGAAAACTAGCCGTAGGTGCTGCAGATGTTCTTCCCTCTCCCGACTATACACAAGTATATCATCAAAGTAAACTACCACAAAATCGTTGAGGAAGGGATGCAGTACCTGATTCATGATCCTCATGAAAGTGCTGGGGGCATTCGAGAGACCGAAAGGCATGACCAGCCACTCGAAGAGCCCATCCTTCGTCTTAAAAGCCATCTTCCACTCGTCTCCAGGTTTGATTCGGAGTTGATGGTAGCCGGTTTTCAAGCCTATCTATGAAAAGATAGTCGCTCCACTAAGCTGGTCCAATATGTCATCTAATCATGGAATCAGAAATCGATACTTGTTCGTAATACGATTGATGGCACGGCTGTCCACGCACATCCTCCATGTGCCATCCTTCTTCGGTACCAACAAAGCAGGCACCACACAGGGACTGATGCTCTCCCGCATAAATCCTCTATCAAGTAACTTAGTAACTTGTCGTGTAAACTCCTTATGTTGCTGTGGGGACAATCGGTAATGCGCTTTGTTCAGAAGGAATGAACCTGGCAATAGATATATCTGATGCTGGATATCTCTCAATGGAGGCAACCCAGCTGGTAATTCTTCCGGCAAGAAGTCTGCAACTCGGCCTCGCTGCTATCTGATGTCAACAAGTTATTCGCAGCTAAAGCAAAACAAAACATGGACTCAGTTACCTCTTCTTCGAATTCCTTCCATGGCAGGTAGATAATTGTCTTCTTATTATCAATCATTTATTCTCGCATGGGCTGAAGTACCACTTTCTTTAGCCCTTCGTTGATAGTACAATAGTGCATGAATCCATCATACCTCACATGATTGTTGTATTGCCATGGCCTGCCGAGTAGCAAAAGAGAGGCATCCATTGGGACGACATCACAGTAGATGGTACTAGAATACTGAGGTCCAAACGAGAATTCCACCCGACACCGCTCTGAAACCCTGACCTCGGTATCATTATTTAACCACCCCAACCGGTAAGGCATTAGATGAGGTTCTGTCTTCAACTGAAGCTTCTGCACTGCTGCTTGTGAGATTACATTCTCACAGCTCCCCATATCAATAATTACACGACATACCTTCCCTTTAATTGTGCACCTGGTTGTGAAGATGTTTCTCCGCTTCCAATCTTCATCGGCTTTGGGTGCTAACAAATCCTCCTCAAAACCAGGCTATCTCCTCGGATATCTTCAGGTGCGACATAACACGCATCCTCCTCTTCAAATACATCGTCACCAACATATTCTTCAGATTCCTCTTCGGCGCCCTCCTGAATGAGTAACTGCGACCTTATCCTCGGACACTCATTCGCATAATGCCCTAGTTGCCGACATCTGTGGCGCCTCACATTAGCTTTATTACTGGTGGAAGACTTATTTGGAGCATTACGCTACCTCTTCCGAACTGATTTTGGGTTGAAGAGTTACCCACTAGTGTTGTCGAAAAGCTACCTACCGAAGAAACACGGAGCAGAGGAAAACGTCTCCCAAATCCAACACTTCTGCAGCTGGCCCTCTCTACACTCTTCTCTACAACTTGTGCCTTTGTCTGCTCATCTGTGATAGTGTTAAAGGTATGGACCTATAAAGCATCCTGAATAGCAGGTCGTAGCCCATGGAGACATCGAGCCTTGAGCTGTTTCTGAGTTTCACGTAATTGATTCCTCGCCACCATCCGGTAAAACTTAAGCGTGCATTCTTCGATGCTCCGAGAACCCTGCATCAAGCTCTGAAGATTCTAGAACATAGTCTACCGGTAATTGAAGGGCAGAAACTCCTTGCACATCTCCCTCTTGAATTCCCCCCAATTGTCCAAAACTGGAAGGTCCGAAAGATTGCCACCATGCGGCAGCCCTGCCCTTGAACCTCATCGCCACCAAAGATACTTTCTTTTCCACCGAAACCTCCTTCAATGAAAAAAGTTCACCCACAATGCTCATGCAATCTAAGAATTCCTCAGGTGACAACCCTCCTGAAAATTCCAGAACCTCCATCTTAAACCCTAGATCCCAACGGGGAACGAATGATTCTCGTTCGTTATCTCTTGGAGATTGATAGCCGCCCCTCATTTCCCTCTACCGAACCCGAGGCTATTCACGAGGCGGACGCTCAGGTTCATCTTCAACATCTTCGTCCACCCATTGATGCAATCTGTCAACTTTGGCCTGTTCTGGTTGTTGGCCTAGTGCCAGCCGCTGCACCATCTGTGTCAAATCCTGTATCTGGCGTTCACGGCTCTCTCTCTCTAACCTCATATCCCTTCACAACTCTTCCCTTTCACGCCTAGACTCTTCCCAATCCTGTTGCATTACTTTGATTAATGCAGCAATGTTCTGTTCAAGATTACCTCCTGTCATGGGGCGAAAATAACTGGTCTGGATGGAGTCGGAGCTAACTGCTCTGGAAGGAGTCGGAACTTGGCTCTGATACCAATGACACAGTTGGAAACAGAATCTGAATATTCGTTCTTGTTCAAAAACTTGCAAAACAAGAAACGAAAATAAAACATGATCCAATTTTCCTTCTAATCAAACTTTAGCGCAAGTAGTTAGAAGACGAAAATTAAAATGAAGCGAAAACGAATTTTCGAAGTAGTAGAAAATCGCAAAGCTGAAAAGAGCAACTTCAATTGATAAAAAACTATCTGAAAAACAATCAGCCGAAAACAAAATTTAAAGGCAAAACAAAACCTAACCCTAATCGGAAAGGAAAAGTAAAGAAATTGCAAAGAAAACCCCTAGAAAAACAGTAAATTACGAAACTGTCACTAAAAACTATAAAATTACGACAATGCCACTAAACACAAAAAATTGCCCAAAACACCATCGAAACTACTCCGGATGGCTGAAAAACATCTTGCATCACAGCTTAGTAGTGACTTTTGTTCATTGGGCCATTCCGGGACACCCAATCAGATCTCAGCTCGATTCGAGCTCGTTTTAGTCGCCTCGAGAATCATGCCCGGCATAAATTCGGTGTTTCAAATAGCTCCTGTCCTCTTCTTCAAACGTTTTGAATGCCGTGGAGCTGACTGTGGAACCAAAACTTGCCTCGCATCTGAAACAACTTGATCAGCAACCAGCTTTGCATCAGCATTGCACAGGGACTAGTGCACTCCTGCATGAATCCTCTATCAAGTAACTCCGTAACTTGTCGCTTCAGCTCCTCATGTTGCTACGGGAATATTCGATAAAGCGCTTTGTTCGGAAGGATAGAACCCGGCATTAGATCTATCTGATGCTGGATATCTCTCAACAGAGGCAACCCAGCTGGTAACACTTCTGGCATCAAGTCCGCAAATTTAGTCAACAACTCTTCAACCTGTTCTGGAATCTCCAACTTGGCCTCGCTGCTGTTTGATGTCAACAAGTCAATCGCAACTAAAGCAAAACAAAACTCGGACTCAGTTACCTCTTCTTCGAATTCCTTCCGTGGCAGGCAGATAATTGTCTTCTTATTATCAACCATTCCTTCTCGCATCATCTGAAGTACCACTTTCTTTGGCCCTCGATTGATAGTATAACAGTGCGTGATTCCATCATACGTCACATGATTGTCGTATTGCCATGGCCTACTGAGTAGCAAAAGAGAGGCATCCATCGGGACAACATCACAGTAGATGGTACTAGAATACTGGGGTCCAAACGAGAATTCCACCCGACACCGCTCTGAAACCCTGACCTCGGTATCATTATTTAACCATCCCAACCGGGAAGGCATTGGATGATTTTCCGTCTTCAACTGAAGCTTCTGCACTGCTGCTTGTGAGATTATATTCTCACAGCTCCCCATATCAATAATTACACGACAAACCTTCCCTTTAATTGTGCACCGGGTTGTGAAGATGTTTCTCTGCTTCCTATCTTCATCGGCTTTGGGTGCTAAACAAATCCTCCTCAAAGCTAAGCTATCTCCCCGGACATCTTCAGGTGCGACATAACACGTATCCTTCTCTTCAAATACATCGTCACCAACATATTCTTCAGATTCCTCTTCGGCGCCCTCCTGAATCAGTAACTGCGACCTTATCCTCGGACACACATTCGCATAGTGCCCTAGCTGCTGACATCTGTGGCACTTCACATTAGCTTATTACTGGTTGAAGACTTATTCAGGGCATTACCTGACCCTTGTATGCTACCTCTTCCGAACTGATTTTGGGCTGAAGAGCTAGCCACTCGTGTTGTCGAAGAACTACTTGCCGGAGAAACACGGGGAGGAGGAAAACCTCTTCCAAATCCAACACTTCTGCAGTTGGCCCTCTCTAGACTCTTCTCCACAACTTGTTCCTTTGTTTGCTCATCCGTGATAGTGTTAAAGGTATGGACCTGTAAAGCATCATGAATAACTGGTCGTAGCCCATGGAGATATCAAGCCATGAGCTGTTCCTGAGTTTCGCGCAATTGGTTTCTCACCACCATTCGGTAAACCTCATGCGTGTGTTGTTTGATGCTCAGAGAACCCTGGGTCAAGCTCTGAAGATTCTGGAACATAGTCTGCCAGTAATTGAAGGGCAGAAACTCCTTGCGCATATCCCTCTTGAACTCCCCCGAATCGTCCAAAACTAGAAGGCCATCTAGGTATCTCTGATTTCTGAAAGATTGCCACCATGTGGCAGCCCTGTCCCTGAACCTCATCGCCACTAAAGATACTTTCTATTCCGCCGGAAGCTCCTTCAACGAAAGAAGTTCATCCATGGAGCTCGTCCAATCTAAGAATTCTTCAAGCGAGAACCCTCTTGAAAATTCCAAAACGTCCATCTGAAACCCTTGTCTGTTGGTAGCCGCCCCTTATTCCTGGCGGTCGAACCCTAGGTTGTTCTTGTGGCGGCCTCCCGAAATAGTCCTCAACATCTTCGTCCACCCCTTGACTCAATTCTTCAATTTCGGGTTGTTCTGGTTGTCGGCCTGTCGCCAGTCGCTGCACCATCTGTGTCAAATCCTGTATCTAGCGTTCACGGCTCTCCCTCTCTAGCCGCATCTCCTTTCGCAACTCTTCCCTATCGCTCCTAGACTCTTCTCGATCTTGTTGCATTGCTTCGATTAACGCAACAATGTTTTGTTCGAGGTTGCTTCCTGCCATGGCGTAGAACTGATTGATCTAGACGGATCTTGGCTCTAATACCAACTGACGCAATCGGAAACAGATTTTGAAGATTCATTCTTATTCAGAAACTAGCAAAACAAGAAACGACAAAAAGAAATACCTGATTCAATTTTCCTTCTAATCAAACTTCAACGCAAGTAGTTAGAAGACAAAACTTAAAATCTAGCGAACAACAATTTTTGAAGTAGTCGAAAATCGAAAAGCCGAAAAGCGGCTACTTTAATTCATCAAAACTGTCGAAAAACAATCAGCCAAAACAAAACTTAAAGCCGGAACAAAACTTAAAGCCAAAACAAGACCTGAACCTAATCGGAAACGAAATGCAAAGAATTTGCCAAAAAACCTCTAAAAAACAGTAAATTACGAAATTGTCACTTAAAATTGTAAAATTACGACAATGCCACTAAAAATTGAACATTGCCGAAAACTCCATCGAAACGACTCCGGATGGCCGAAAAACGCCTTGCACCACAGCATAGCGGTGACTTTGGTTCGTTGGGCCGTTCTGGGTCACCCAGTCAGATTTGAGCCCAATTCGAGCTCATTTCAGTCGCCTCAAGAGTCATGCCCGGCATCAATTCGGTGTTTCAGACAGCTCACATCCTGTTCTTCAAACGTTCTGAATGTCATGGAGCTGATTATGGAACCGAAACTTGCTGAACCTACACCTGCCTCGTATCTGAACCACCTTGATCAGCAACTAGCTCTGCGTCAGGTCCCTTGTTCCGGAATCTTTGCCAAGAAGAAATAAATCAGCTGTGTCCATCAACAACTTCTGCCACAAGAAACCCTAAACTTATTTCAGCACCCTCAACGTCACATGTCTCAGCCATGAATTGATCTGAAGCAACTGTTCGAATCTATTAGAATCGGTCACAAGAGTATGTCAAATGAGAAAGAAAGCTCAGCTACCCCATGCAATAAGTTTCTACCAGAAGAAGGTTCCATCTTGTCTCTGAAATTTTTGCAATTCACCCGTTCACATGGAGTAGAAATTTTGGATTCTTGGTTGTTCATCAAAGATCACATGGGTTATCTACTATTTTTATTTTAGTCTTTAGTTCATCTTTCATCTGCATTTAGTTCTACTCTTATGCAGACACAAGTAGCCAAGGAAGCAAGCATATCATATCGAAAATTTTCTACTAGACTAATTTTCCACTATTGAGATGTTTTGTTTCATTCAGCCTGATCAAATATGTATTTATGTTTTACCTCCAAGTTTCATCCAGCATGCCTAGAAGAATGAAATGCTATCCCTCATGCAAAAAGCAAACAGCCCGACAGGAATGTCCAGCCATGCGTTCTCAACAGTTTGATTGAATATTCTCATCAGCCTTTG
The DNA here is from genome assembly GCA_028571225.1 of Parsonsia alboflavescens. Classification (NCBI taxonomy): domain Eukaryota; kingdom Viridiplantae; phylum Streptophyta; class Magnoliopsida; order Gentianales; family Apocynaceae; genus Parsonsia; species Parsonsia alboflavescens. Next base: position 12,145 of record JAOXNR010026040.1, on the reverse strand, counting down.
CTTTGTCTTGAGATCAGCCGTGTGTCCCAACCTTCTGCACGGAATGATGTTGTCCAACATGCAAAAAATTACTTAGCCAAGTTGTCTTGATGAACAACAACATTTTGAAACTGAAGCATTGTGTTTTTTCCAGCCTTTTGTCATGTTCTCCAGGTGTCCTTCAAGAGTAAAATGAAGCCAGACCAGCCATGCAAGAATCGGCCTCATCAGCTATTCTGTCCTGCTGTGGTTTCATGTTTTAGTTAGACACTTTTGTCTTGTTGTCATATTTTACTTACATGTCCATGTAGTGTTTTGTTCCTTTGTATTACGTGTTCCTCATACATGTTGTAAGTTTTTTACTTCCGTTTTGTATTAGTCCAAGTCATGTAGTTGGTCCTCAAGAAACTTGTAAGTCGGCCATTTAATCTTTAAAATGGCAGGCAAGAGGAAGAGTTAGGTCAAGTTTGGAATAAGGTTCAAGTTTAGTAATAGTTTCGGTTCTTAGGGTTTCCAGGTTTTAAGTTTCTCTTTGTAGATTTTCTATTGAAGTCTTATATAGTGTCTACTGTCAAAATTTTCCAAGCAATAATATGATGAGTGTTTTCCTTTCAATGATACTCTAAGCCTTTCGATCTCTCTCCGAAATCTTATTGAATTCCCAAAAGAGTCTATGAGTCCTGAGAGTAATCCCGGTTATAGGTGATCTATAACAACCGTATGTGAGAGCAAGTACGATCCCTTGAGAGGCGAGTTAAAGGAAACAGAGAAGTACCTGCAGCCAGGGAGGGCACCTAGGGGAAAAGAGAAGTACTCTTGAGCCGTGTTCAAGGGTTGGTGCTTGAACCCCGGTGGAATTAGAGCCAGAAAGCAACGTCCGGTATGCAAACTTTCGTTTTGCAGTGGGGAAGAAATAAGGATTTTTTTATTCCAGAGGGTTAACAAAGAGAGAGAAGGGAGAGAAAGGAAACAGTCTTGGAATGCACTTTGAGTCCTAGTTCTAGCTCCCAGCTTGTAAATATTTCTAGTTCTTTGTCTTTACCTAACTGTTCTTTACATGCTGCCAATATTGGTAACCCAGTAGAATACACAACTATCCCAGACTCAGCCTTTGTAGAGGAATCAGTCCCTCCTCTTATGAGTGCATTTGAAATTAACAAAAAAGAGAGGATCTTTTCCTCCAGGTTTCAGATCTATCTGGCAGCTACTCAAATTGACAGTCCCAAAGATGAAGGAATATGTCCAATCTTCCAAGCTAGGCCAGTGTGACATTCCGTACTCCTCCAAAGATCAGTATGTTACCCTTAACATACTACCAGAGATGATAGCACAATGGAGAGCCAAAGGTTACACACACCTTCACATCGGTAGGGTCAGACTTGTTCTGACTTATGGCGGTAGGAAGGGCCACCCAGTCGCTGCTCGAATTGCAGTCCGAGATTTGAGATTACTCAGTTACGATCAGGCAGTCATTAGCTTGGTGATTACTAAGCTCAGCTCAGGAAGTGTTGTCTTGACACTGTTCGCAAACTATGCCATATCTCTCCAAGATCCGAACTTGTGCACAGCCTTGAAGGTTCAACTCCAACTCAACCGCACATCTCTCACTCCCATCTCGATGATGGCGACTTGCATCATCAAATGATTTATCGGCTTCAGAATCATGCCCTAGATCTACAGAATAGTGGATCTCCAAATGCCTTAATGATCTTGGCAGATTCAGCCACAAAAGTCCCCACCTTGGTCGAAATTCCAAGGCCGATTAGAAAGGAAGATCTCCAGAAGCTCATGCCCGTAAAATGGATTACCAACTACGAGAATCTTCACAGACAGCAAGAACCAGTCCAAGCCACAGTCTCGGCCTTCCGAAGACTACCTGACGGACGAGTCCGAACTTCTTTTAGAGTTCCTCCGAAGGAAGAATCCAGACAAATCTTCACATACTTAATGCTCAGGCCATATGACTCAGGAGACCAAAGCATGCAAAAGAGCGTACCGATATCCTCTTTCAACCATTCAGCTAAGCCTAGCTACATATCTCACATCGACGGCCTTTTCATATGGGATGTCCCTGGCTCTGGTCTTGGTGACCCAGAATGCTCGTGTGAAGAAGATGACTCTAAAGAAGACGACGAGGCTCCCAAGAGAAGGAGACGGTCTAAGAAGAAATCCAGTGGATGTTCAACCAGACATCCTCCACCCGATGATGATGAAGGCAAATTGATGGCAATATCAGTTTCAAGGCCTTTTATTGGCTTTGAAAATTTCTACAGACCTCATCCTAGAAGATTGACCTTACTGCCTATCCTCTTGCATTAAGAAGAAGATCTTAAGAAAGACGATGGAATACCACGAGCCATCCTCTTGCCGTAAGAAGTCAACAAGAATCACTCTAAGCAGGTCAACTCCGATCCCATGGATGATGAACAAACCCTCAAGGAGTTCCTATGATTCAAACTTTCCACCCTTGGAAAGAAAAGAGAGCGAGCCAGACAGACAAACCTGCCGACCTTACATATCTTAGAAGGTAATCGATGAATACGGGTGACATGTTCCTCTCAATCAGGCAGAAGAAGTCCTCAACTAGCAGACTGACAACGCCATTGCTCAGAATCGTGTCCTAACATGAATTGATGATGGAGTCAACTAAGTTGAGAAGAAGATTGACCACATAGATAAGCTCTACCTTGACATGGTTAACAGATAGAACACTCTTGATTGAGACCTCAAAGAGATGATTTGGACCAGCACCACTTATTGCAGTGAATTTGACGAGAAACACCATGAGATTCGAGACTTGCAGAGACAACTTGAAAACTATGAGATAAGAAAGTCTTAGACAGCTCCGAATCCATTATCTTCATCACAAGGCTTCTCCATGCTCGGCATTCCCAACAATCGTCGAACGTTTCACAAGCCATCTCCACTCTTTGGTGGACCACTGAGTTCGGTTCTACCTGGAGCTGAAAAGATTGTTGACTATCGTATGCCAGACCCAGACTTTTGGGTTAATTGGGTGAAGGAATATCCATATGTTCCTCTGACAAAAAAGAAGAAGCATTCATGCCCAA
>JAOXNR010026019.1:0-24296 GCA_028571225.1 Parsonsia alboflavescens | reverse complement strand
GTCTTTCTTTGATAGATATGTATTCCTTCTCACCTTCATTAAGCTCATTAGAAGAAGCATCATAAACAAACAATACAGTCCTCTTAGAACAACAAAGAAATAAGATCCTATCATTTAAAGCACAAGACATATTTCCCGTTGGTCTGTGCCCCCATAAACCAGGATATGAAGGTTCTCTAAACCTTGAATTCATATTCATTAAACTTAAGTAACAATCCGTTAGCAAAGCATATACATGTAGTCCATCAAAAGCATTAAACATATGTATAAAAGGAATAAGAAAATACTCTTCACATATGTTAGAGCTCATCACTTTGCCACTATGGACATCATTATGTTCTCTTGAAAATAGGGGATTTTTCATAGTCCGCAACAAATCTCTATTGGTGGCACAAAACATAGTCCATATCATCATATAATTCCACCTAATAGGGATCAAACTCATTGCATTCATGATTTCACCATTGAAGAACAATTTCTCAATGTGAAATGTCGTATCACAAAGCTTTAATAAAGAATGATACTCAAAATGCATTGATTTTTTTTCTCATAAGAGTCACAATGAACTACCTTTCAAACAAGATTATCAAGGTTCTAGAATCAACAAGAAAGATGCACAATAAACCAAAAGATTGAACTTGTTATCATGGATTGCAACATCAAAGATCCACAAAACTCAATCATCTAGAACAAACTTTGACATTTCGTTCTTGTATATCCCAAAGCCATTCTTAAACAAGACATTCAAGTATCCCAATTCTAAAGAATGTGATCCCAAGTAGTTCTTATGAATATCAAGTATGAACAATTCACCCATAGAATACTTTGGCATGAATGTAGCATTTCCACCAAACAAAGAACAATCATGCTTATAAACTTCATCATGTATGACTTGTCCTGACAAACCAAACACATAGTCACCAGCAAATTCTTTCACAAATGATTCTTTCACAAACTCAAAATCCATAAAAGCTGTCACTAAACTCAAAGAAGTATAAAACATACTTTCACTAAATAAGAAATCATCATATTCAAGAAATTTCACTATAGCACCTTGCTTACAGACTTCATAAGCATCTCTAAACACACACTTAGTCATAGAAAGCAATTTTTCAGGTTTAAATTTCAACTATCACCAAGTGTAGAGATGAGAGTGTACCACTTTAACATGTCACTTATCATCTTCTTGTCCTTGCCCTCTTTCAACTTGTTTAGTCCTTCAAGAACCTGAAATTTTGACACAATAACACTAGAAAGGCAGTGATCAATGTTAGAAATGGTTATTGAAATCTCCTTGTTCATCTTGAAGATCAAATCACTCTCTCGTTCTCTCTCTTCCCCACGAAATTCTACATTTTTTGCCCTCAATTCTTTTTCAATTTCAATGTCAATTTTCATCTCAATTTCTCTCTTAATCTCTTCTCTCTCATTTTCTCTCTTGTTCTTTACACTCTATTTTCTTTCCAACTTTTCTGTCCAGCTTTTCTATCCAGAATTTTCTGTTTTCTCACATGAATTTTCTGTGCTTTCTTTCTCAACTATTCCCTTCTCACTCTCGCTCGGTTTTCCCTCATTCCTGTCAAGCTTTTGTTTTTCTTCATAAAATTCTTTCATTCTCTCAGGAATTTTCATTTGATCCATGTATGCATCATGAGGTTTTAAAGAGTTCGAATGTATCTTCCCACCTTCAAATTCTAGCTTATACTTGTTCTTGTAACCATCATATATCACTTCTCTATCATATTGCCATGGTCTACCAAGTAACAAGTGTGTTACTTGCATAGGAACTACATCACAAAGCACCTCATCATGATATTTACCCATGGCGAATGAGATCCTTACGTGTTTGTCAACCTTCTCTTCACCACTATCATATGGCCCTTGAAGCTTGTATGGCTTTGGATAGTCCAAGCAAGGTAACTTCATCTTCTCAACCAAATAAGAACTTGCTACATTCACATAACTACCACTGTGACACTACAACCATGTCCTTGTATCAAGCATCTTGTATAGAATTTACCAAGAACTTGCTTCACTTATATAGGACTAAATTCATCTCCCCTCAACTTCATCAAATTGTTGTTGGCTGTACCGTTTGCACATCTCCTTCTCTGCCCCTACATCCTTGCTGAAACTGAAAATGTTTGGTAGCTCTATTTGGGGTGGGTGGAGTGTTAATTGAGTTCACCCTCTCTTGTACTATATCAATGCTTGTACTAAGATCTTATCTCATGGATAACATGTCCTTCCTCATTGATTGCATCTCCATTGACAATCTTTGAAAAGCTTCATTAACAGAAAGATTTGTTGCATTATCCTCTCCCACGTTAGAAGTAATTGATGCACTTGCACCATCTCTAGCTGAACTTTCTCTTGACGTCATGTTCCTTCAATTCAACTTGCTGAAGCAAAAACTATATATATCCTCACACCACTCATGTATGTCACTCTTAAATTGGCTTTTTCTCCACTCTAATGTGCTCATCCCTTAGCCTTATACTTGTAATATTGATCTTTGTACAAGAACTCCTAATCGTTGTTAATATCATCTAATAAGTCTTTCTTCATTCTTGATCTTCCAATCTTGAATTTGAAATACAAGCTCTTGTCCATAAACTCCTTTATTCCATATGCATCTTCATATGAGATCGTCCATGAATTATCCCATGCCATGTATGCTCCTTGATCTCTATCAAGGAGGGTTATGGGCCTAAAAGCATAGATTTCTTTGTTGAACTATTGCATGAATATCTCATGAATATTCTAGTCAAAGGAGCCTGGGTCATCCTTTAAGGAGATCAGCAGCTTGCTATAGAATGTTACCTCACTGAAGGTGATAGAGGAGCCCCAATAGGAATATTTCGTCGGTCTCTCGAAGGAGAATGATGAATTCAGAATTCCAACAGCCAGCAAAGGAGAGAAGATCTTCGTCAATCTAGAATTCCTTGAGAAAGGGATAAGGATAGGCAAGCTTCTGCCTTCCAAAATTAAAGGGAAGCTTGTTGATTCCCTACAAGAATACCTAAAGGTCTTCGCTGGGCTACCTACCAACCTCGAGGGGGTTGATCGGAAAATTGCAAAGAACAAGGTTGGGCCAAAACTAGTCGTCAAACCAGTGAAACAAAAGAAAAGGACCTTTGCTCCCTAGCGAAACGAGGTCAAAGCCCGAGAAGTCCAAGCTTTTCTCAATGCTGAACTTTTAAAGGAGGTAGCGTATCCGAAGTGGCTCCCCAATCCGATAACTGTCCTAACAAAGGAAGGGACATGGAGGAGGTGTGTGGATTTCACCACACTAAACAAATAGTGCCAGAAGGACTAGTACCCACTCCTGACCATCAATTAGAAAGTGGACTTAACATCCGGCTATCAATGGCTATGTTTTCTACACACCTACAAGGGGTACCATCAAATTCCAATGGCAATAGAGGACATGGAAAGGACCTGGTTTATCATTGAGGTCGGGACCTAATGCTACACCAAAATGCTATTTGGCCTAAAAAATGCAGGAGCAAAACTCCAGCAAGCTATGCACAAGGTATTCAAAAACCAATTTGGGTGGAACATTGAGGTCTATGTGGATGACATCATGATCAAGTCTAAGACCTCTGAGGACTTCATTAAAGATATCAAGGAGACTTTCCAGACATTGAAAGCTGCCAGTATGAAGCTCAACCTAGAGACGTGTACCTTCGGGGTGTCGGTAGGTAAATTCCTGGGCTTCATGATATCAGAACGGGGCATTGACGCCAACCTTGATAAATAAAAAGTTTTGTTAGACATGGAGCCTCCCAGAAACATTAAACAAGTCCAAAGTCTGACAAGAAAAATGGTGGCATTGGGGCTCTTCATTAGCAAAATGGTGGACAAAGGAGAAAAATTTTATGACGTTATAAAGGCGCCTAAAGATTTTCAGTGGACTGAAGATTGTCAAACAGCTTTCGACAAGCAGAATGATGTCCTAGGGAAGCCCCCATAACTTGTCTCTCCGAGGTCAGGAGATGAAATTTTGATGTACTTAACCGCAATAGACAAGGTAGTCAGCTCGGTGTTGCTAGTAGAAAGGTCAAGTTTTCAATTTCCTATCTATTATGTAAGTCGATTCCTCAGAGGTCCTAAAACTAGATATTCAGACCTCGAAAAATTTTTATACCTCATTATCGTTACATCAAGGAAGGTATAACCATACTTTGAAGCTTACACGATAAGAGTGTTAACCAATTTACCACTAAAACAAGCTTTGGCAAAGCTTGAGCTATCTGGCAGGACAATGAAGTGGCCTCTCGAGCTCTCGGGATGTCAAATTGAATTTGAGCGAAGGAAAGAGATCAAAGCTCAAGCTCTCTCAGACTTCGTAGAAGAATGCACAAGAGCTCCACTGGAGCTCACAAGCATTTGTGAAAATAATATCTGGACCATGTACACAGATGACTCCACAGAAAAGGAAAATTTTGGTGCGGGAATTGTATTGATCAGCCTTGAGGAAGTGAGAATCCCTTACTCTATAAAGTACAACTTCCCAACTTCGAATAATGAATCTGAATATGAAGCTTTCATAGCAGGTCTAAGACTTATCAAAGCTCTAAAAGTGCAAAAATTACACCTAAAAACTGATTCACAAGTTATAGCCAACCAACTAGGCGATGTAGAATACGAAGCTAGAGAGGAGAACATGATCAAATATCTCAGAAGAGTAAGGGATATAGCATCGAATCTTGAGCATTTCCTCATCGAGCAAAGAACTAGAGAGCAAAATATAGAAGCAAATGCACTATCTAAAGTCTACCGAGAGATAATCGAGACAAAAGCAGAATTGTTAGTGGAACAATTCTAATCTCCCCGCATAAACCAAGAAGAGAACTTAGTTATAGAGGATTAGGTAGACTGGAGATATCCAGTCTACAAATTCCTTAAAGATGGTAACCTCCCACAAGATACTAAAGAAGCTTGCCAAGAGCGGAAGTGGGCACCTAGCTATGTCTTGATAGGAGATGACGAGGTATACAGAAGGTCATACACGTGGCCATTACTCAAAGGCTAAAGCAAGGGAAAAGGACAATATGTCATTAAAGAGGTACATAGTGGAATATGTGGATCACACAAAAGAGGGAAAACTATTGCTAAGAAAATACTAAGGACGGGATATTATTGGCCTTCGATGGTTGCAGGCATTGAAAACATCATACAGAAATGCACAAGCTGCCAGTTACATGGAAACAAATCACATGTGATGCCAACAAGGTATCAATCCATCAATGCATCAGTACCTATTGATATCTGGGGTATTGATATTCTAAGACCCTTCCCAAAGGGATTTGGGGGGGAGGGGTGTCCTGTTCCTAATTGTTGCCTATGGGTTGAAGCTGAGCCAATGGCAATAATTTCATCGCCAAAAGTCCAGCCTTTGGCATAGAGGAAGATTCAGGATTACCCAAGGTATTATCTCAGATAATGGACGTTAATTCATTGGCGATCCATTCAAGACTTTCTGTGAAAACTTGAATATTGAATAGAGATTGACCTCTATAGCTCATCCCCAAGCTAACGGACTGGCTAAGGTTACATACCAAACCATTCTGGAAGGTCTTAAGAAAAGACTCACCAAGATTGAGAAGCCAAGTGAAATTACAAGCATTTTGTGAGCGTACAGAACCACACCAAGGAAGGCCACTAGAGAAACACCATTCAGTATATGCGTTGGTGCAGAGGCCATAATGCCAGTCAAGGTCGGAATGAAATCCTTGAGACTGACAGAATGTGATTCAGTCTTAAATGAGGGGGAGAGAAGGGTAGACCTCGACCTCATTGAAGAAGTCGGAAACAAAGCAATGGAAGTTGATAAAAGGTACAAAAGGTAAGTTACAAATTTTTTCAACAAAAAAGTGAAAGAAATGCATTTCACAGGTGGAGAAATGGTTCGCAAAAGGTTAGATGTTTTCAAACAAGGACAACTGGCCAAGCTACAAGAAAGCTGGGGAGGATCCCAAGAAGTCCACAAAGGAGAGAGCTATAAGCTCGCTGATCTCGAACTAAGACAACTTCTAAGACCTTAGAACATTTGCCATCTAAAGAAATTTTATACTTGAGGCTTCTAAGAACTTTCCAGACCTCATGGATTCACTATATAGCTCGAGAAACTATTTAGAAGGTGCTCGCTGAACTGTGAGGTGACCTTAGTGACTACTTCAGTATTAATTTGAACAAGGCATGAATAAAAGATATGCTTTTCAGAGCTTATTGAGATCTTACTTTAGATAATTTGCCATAATTTTTGAAGCTAGTTCAAATTATTATGCTTAAAGTATTAAAGCAGAAACAAGATACTTGGGAAAAAATCAAGTTTTGAAGCTAGTTCAGATTATTATGCTTAAAGTATTAAAGCAGAAACAAGATACTTGGGAAAAAATCATGTTCGTATAAAGAAAGAGGGCACAAACAGACCTCTAAAGAGAGTACTCAATACCATGCAGAAATGTAAAAGATTGAGTATTCAAAAATATGAAGAAGGGAGGTTCTAACAAATCCAATTCTATTACAGAAATCCAATCTTCTTCTTCTTTGCCATCCTTCGGAGTCTTCAACTACCTCCTTCGTAGGAGGTGGATAAGGGGTTCATCATCATCTTCTGGAGCTTCCGGGGAGCTTGGCAAGACCTTGGCTTCTGTAGCTACTTCCTGGTTGGTGATGCTTGAGGGTCTTGTAGGATAACAGTTAGCATCCACAAATAGGGGTCTACCTATGGATAGGCAAATAGCTTGAAAAATATCAAGTACCTCATCAAAATTAATGTGCAGGGGGTGAAAAGGGTAATGAGTAACCAAGTCACCATAGCCAGAAATAGTAGCACCTTTAGGTGAAGCGAATTCCACAGGAAGGATGTCAAGAATCTCCCTCCCAACTGTCTCAGCTCCATGAAGCTTGATCAAAGGCTCTTTCCTCTTAGAAGGGCCTCCCTCAGCTTAGCCAACCTTAGGTAGGACCTCAGTAGCAACAATCTCTACCTGAGAGACCACCACAAGGTCGTCCTTCTCCTAAGGTTGGGAAGCTGTGGCATCAGGGTGATTTAACCCCTCATGGACCTCGGGCTCGATCTTTAGGTCCCCATTTAGCTCCCACAGTTTGTCAATCACGTCGACATAGAGCACAAAGAGTGGAGGACGGAGGATGGATTCTACATAGTCCCGGAAGGTAGGAACCCCTTCAAGTTTGGCTTAGGACAGGGTGCCATCATTATCGCATATGCCTTGGAGGTCCCTAAGCGTGGTCTCAAGCTCCAAGATGCTCTAACTTTGTTGATTACTGAGCTTAAGCATCTGCTTATTCCTTTGGTCAGCTTCCCCCAGAGCTAAAGACATAGCCCTATTCTTAGCACTGGGCTCTCCAATTTCTTTCTTGAATTCTTGTAAAAGATTGAACTGTATAAGAAGCATTAGCCTTTTCAATAGATGCCACCAGATCAGCATTCTCCTTCTCCACGCGAGCTTTTCATCCTGGAACTCTAAGATCAAGGTAGAGAACTCTTGAGCTTTCTTGGCCTTCTCAGCCTGTCTCCACAGCCGCTCATAAGGCACACATGGTTCTACAAAGAAAGAAAAAAAGGAGGTCAGAAACATAGACAGGTCAAAAATGGAATCAACTGCAAAAATAAAGGGTGAAAAAACTTATAACAATGTGAAGGGAGGCTGTGAAATTATCCAGTTCATCATCAATCAGTTGCCAGCATATCTCAAGGTCAACAGGGATCACACACTCCATCAAGAACGATTAGGAGTGTGGCTATTGGAACAAAGAGTCCAAGGACTCCATCACCAGGTTTGGGACCCATCGGGTGGTCCCTTCAGCAATAGTGTTGATGGCCAAGGAAGCATTCCCTAGTCTCTTCAATGTATCCGCGACCTCCTCGGTCTCGCAGTTATGGATCTCTAGCCTTGACCTTGAGGTAACCGGAGGCTTCCCCTTACCTGAGGAGGATGGAGGGGCTCCTTTCTTAGAAGCTACAGACTGAGAAAAAGGGGAGGATGAGGAGATAGTAATCTTAGAAGGCCTCTCCAAGGCTAGTAGAGCAGCAACCTCAGTGCTTCTCTTTAGAGCTGTGCTGGTCCTATTAGCTACAACAACCTTTTTCCCCCGAGATGAAGGATATCCAAAGATGCTACCCAATGAGGCTATGCACAAAGACTTGTATTTCAAATACAAGTATCATATTTTGAGAGGAATGATGAAGGCATTGACGATATCCATTCAAAACAAGGAAGAACGATTTGATTTTGAAGCCATGTTCGAGAGGGATGAATTTGAAGAAGAACAAACAAGAAAGGAGTACAACTTATGGGAGATTCATGATCTTGAGGATGAAGATGGGAGGATCCTAAATGAAGATCAGGGCATTGGAAACCATAGAAATGAAGTTGGGAAGCCAAGGAAAGCTGGAATGAAGATGGCACGAGGCACAACGAAGCTAGTGCGAAGATAGCACAAGAAGAGCATTGAAGGGCTGGTAGCAGGGGCATCTGGAGGCCTACAGTACCTCAGCCGGTGTCGGATGGAGGCAAGGATAGAAACAGAAGGTATCAAGTGTAGCAATCGGTTCTACTATAGTTGGAATCGACACCGGATAGTGACGAGCTTTGCTTCCCAAATGTGATGAGAAATAGAATTTTAATAGCTTTCCTTCTATAATTTTCGATCCTTGACTCTTGCAAGACTTGTTTAAGTGTCTTGTTTAGGGTTTCTACTCCTTCTACTATAAATAGAATTTCATATGTAATAGAAATGGAGATTTGAGACAAACAAAAATTTCCTTTAGAAACATTCCAAACCAAGATCAAACTTGATCTTCTTAAGAGCGTTCTTAAAACTTCTACCTAGGGTTCTTAGTCATTTCTCCTTGGGCTCTCAATGAGGTATTGAGTTGTCTATACAAATCAAGAAGTTGGTTGTTGTGGTTTAATCCACAAAGGTCAACTTAACCTCTCAAAAACAAACCTTTGATGAGTCCTCTTCTTACACTTTGATTTGGTTTCTTGTTTGTGTGAATGTCAACATTCAACCTACAAGGGAATCACATCACAAGATTGGGGGATATGGACCTTGACAAGGCTGGCAACAACAGTTGCAGCTATAGTAGCAGTTATGGTAGTAACAACAGCAGAAAAGGCACCAGCGATGCCCCGAACTCCACCAGAGTGGATTTTAGAAGCCAGGAAGTGGTCCGCATTGATGTCGAAACAAAAAAAGAGAAATTGTCAGTACACAAAAGTGTTAAAGACAAGCTTGTTAAGTAAAACAGAACAGCTCTATACTGGAAGGAAGAATCCCCATAAATCTCTTGGCAAAGGGGAGGTCGCAATCTGTTGGACTCCCTAGTCCAGTAGGGCAAAAGAAAGTGACAGGCTAAGCTGGTAAACTACACCCTACCCTAACATTATCAGAGTTGGCTATGTCAATCAAAATGGCTCTATGCCTTAACTGCTTGTCGGTCAGGTTAAGGAGCTCATTGAAAAAGTATGATTCATGTTCCAGTTTGGATAAGGCTCGGGCAAGACCAGATTGTGAGGAAGTCTAGCGAAAAAGAAATGATTTTTCCAATCCCCTACAGAGGACTAGAAAGAACCCACCAGCTTATACCGAGAATTAAACTGGAGGTACCCTTTAGAGGTGATCTTTGAGGCCGAGGAGATGCCAACTCTATAGAATTTCCTAAAAAGCTCTAATGAAAGTGGAACTTGGTAAAGATGGCAAGTTGCTATAAACCCGACTATTGCCCGAATGGAATTAGGGACTAGTTGGGAATTGGGAAAGCCCCAAAAGTAAGAGATGCCTATAAACGAGTTGTGCAAATAGGGCAAAAGAATACCTCCTCCGAGACTGGTGGCATAAACTACTATGTATCTAGGACACCTGCAGCAACACCTCCCCACAGCAGCGATAATATCCCCTTTTTTCAGTCCCCACTCCCCGCTGATTTCAAAAATTTCAGCGAGACCTAAAGCGAGAAGGGTGGAGAAGACCTCTAACTCAGAAGGCCTATAGAATTTACTCTTGACTGGGGGAGCTTTCATGAAAGTTGGGAGAGTGTAAAATACCACATTCTCCAGGTCAATGGGGGGACGCTCTACGTCTCCAGAGTCGAGAGGAGTGGTGATAGACCTAGAAGAGGAAGAAAACATCTTTTGACTCAGGAGATGAAAATTTTTTCAAAAAAAAGAGATAAAAGGAAAAGAAAACTCACTCGTTGGAAATTCCTTTCAAAATTAGGATGAGAGTTGTTCTAGGCTCTGAATCATTTGCTTTATAAAGACAGAAAAAGAAAGAAAACATAAGGTGTTGTAGAGAGAAAAGTACTGAGAACAGAGAATTCACAAGCAAGAGAAAGAGTTTGCATAAGTTCTAAAACTTCAAAAGACTCCTAATTTATATGAGATAAGTAGTCCTTTCGGTTGCTAAAAAGGAGTTGGTACACCAGGAACCGAGGTAACGTCCAAAATTAATGAGGCACGTCTCCTCCAAAAACTAGCCATTACAAAGGAAACGGCGCGACCCTTCAGAGGTTGCAACTTAAAGATAGTAATTTCGACGCCACGACCATTGAGCTTGGTAGGCCTAAAGGGGGGTAATGATGGGAGAATTGGGCATGATCCTGACGAGTGAACTTAAACGGGCATGAACCGGACAAAGTCAACCGAAATGGGCTCAAGGCCCCAACCTTCAATACCTGAAAATTAGACTCACAAGGTCAATGAGGAAAGGTGGGTAGCGACCTGCTACCATCGACCTCCTAATTGAGCTCAGAAGTGGTCTTACTAGACCATGAAATTCAACCAGGTAAGCTCCAGTCCGTCTGATACATCATCCATGCCATGACCAATTGTGCACGACTCCTGACATCCCCCATAAGCCTACGATCATTTGGCACGACCCCATAGAAAAGATAGTCGAGACCTTCGACATCCATGGGCAGGTCGCAAAGTTGGTCTTAAGGTCGATTAGCGAGCTCATAGCTCTCGAACAGAGACGTAAATGGCAAGATATCCAAACCAAGGAAAACTCTATGATTCTAGAAACAATTGGTAGGATATGATATGATCTTACAATTATCCTAATTGCCTACTGTCACGTAATAGAAGAGCCCTAATCAAACAGTTAACGTACTTCATCTTAATATATAATCAAAGTATAACCAAGACAATGTTTTTGGAATCAATTACACAGGATTACTCTCTTAGACTACTGACTTAGGCATCGGAGCTCTTCCACGGGTGACAGCCCACTCCGGTGACCTACTCTTTTCCTCTCAGGTTGTGATCACAGACACCATTACAGTTCGGGGTGACCCGGAGGCTAATTCTGAGCTCCCTCAATAGTATTCCAAAAAATAATACCTTTGCATTGCAACACATTTATAAGAAGATCAGTCAAAATTGAAGTTTTATAACTAATGGGGCTCAAAGTTGAAAATCAGGTCACCCTAAAACCGTAATGACATCAATCGACTGCAACCTGAGAAAAAAGTAGAGATTAGTTAATAGAGGTGAGCTATGCCCAGCCGATGCCTAAGTTAGTATTCCAAGAGTAATTAATTCTTAGGGAGACTGTTCTCTTGTGTATCCTGTCTGTAGACCGTTTCATGATTTGATTATATTAAAGAAACATTATTTACCTCCTCAATTGAGGCTCTGTTCTTAAGTGACCGTAGGTAATTAGGATAGTTGTGAGTTGTAGAATCCCGCCAATCGCTCTTAGAATTGTGGAGTTTCCTACGGTTGAGATATCTTGCCATTCACATCTTTGTTGGTAACTACGAGCTTGCTAACCGACCTCTGGACCAACTTTGAGACCTACCCATGGACATCAAGGGTTCTGGCTATCTCTTTTGGGAGGTTGTGCCCAGTGGCAGTAGGCTTATGGGAGATGCCAGGAGTCGTGCACATCTAGACGTGGCATGGAAGATATATGAGACAAGTTAGGAGTTACCAAGTCTTGGGCTAAGGTCTGGTGGTAACTCTCTCGAGGTCATTTAGGAGGTCAGTGACCTTGTAGGTTGGTGGTAGCAGGTCACTACCCATCTATCCTTGTTAACTTCGTAAGTCTGACTTTCAAGTATTGAAAGTTGGGACTTCTTTCCGTTTGCGTTGACTTGTCTAGGTCGTACTCGTTTCTCCCATCATTACCCCAATTGATGCCTTGTGAGCTCTGAGGTCGTGGTGCTTAAATTACCATCTTAAAGTTGTAGCCGCTAATCGGTTCGCCGATTCCTTGTAATGGCCAGCTTTGGGGTACCTTTCTATTCATATCTCCAGTAAAGAGATGCATGCTAGCTTTCAATTTTTTGGCCTCAAGCGGAATTGCGCACACTTGATTTGATCAAGGTATGGAAGGTATATGAGATAGACTGGGCCTCACTAGGTCATAGGTCATGGTCTAGTGAGACCCCTTTTATGCTCATGTTGTAGGTTAGTGACCTAGGAGTCAGTGGTAGGAGGTCCCTGCCCACCAGTTCCTCGGGACTAGCAAGCTTGACCTTCAAGTATTGGAAATTACTATAAGTCTCGAGTTTGACATTCAAGTGTTAAAAATCACCATCTACATGTCAGGGTTCTGACTTTCAGGCATTAGGAATTGCCATCTGTAGGTCGAGGAGCCTGACTTTTAGGTATTAAGAACTACCATCTCTAAGTAGGGGGTCTGACTTTCAAGTATTAGGAATTACCATCTCTAAGTCACGACCCTTGAAAGGTCGAGCCGTTTCTTTGTGACTACTCTCGATTTTGACCTTCAGGTGTTAAGTACCACTATCTTTAGGCCATGACCTTTGAAAGGTTGTGCCGCTTCATTCTGTAACCGCTCTTTCTAGAAGGAGACATGTCCTTTCGGCTTCTTGGAGAGCTAAATTGTTTAGTTTAGATATGGAAGATCCCATTGCTTTAGCTTTGGAGAGAACTGGAATGTTTCCAGTCTTGAAAAGTCGCCACGTTTAATTCTATTAAGATGCATAGTTTTAGTTTCTTAGAGGGAGCTAAAGCACTTCTTGTTTTGGAAGGTTGCGCTACTCGAAGAAATGTATCATTTTTTGGCCCATCGGTTTCCTTCTAGCAACTTAATAGGTTCCTTATCTTATTTGAATCAAAAGCTTCCCAATTGCTATAGAATTTACTTTAGACTTTTCCACATCCTTGCCACAGTCTCTTCCCGCATTTGCTCACTCTGATTCTTTGTTCAAGAAATTTCATAGACATGTCTTCCTTTTCTGATGCTGCGTCTAGTTCCATTGCTAAAATGGAAAATGGGATTTTTTACTCCCCCCCTCCTCTTTTGCCCCAGGCTTTTTCATATTATTTTCTTCTGGGATGTGCCATTAGCCCACCTCGTCCCATACTCTCTTTGGTTGGTAGTCGCTTTTATAGCGACTTGTCATCTCTACAGAGTCCCTATCTCCCTGGAGCTCTTCAGGTGCTTTTTTAAACTAAAAGCCCCCTAGACCTTTAGCTCCTCTAAAAGGTACCTTAGGTTTGTCCCTCGGTACAGATTAGTGGGTCCCTTGCAGTCCCTAGTGGGAGAATGGAAATCACGCTTCTTCTTCACTCGCTTTCCGAACAATCTGGTGTAGAGATATCCGAGCCAGAATCTGTATCGATCCTTCTTCGACGAGCTTCCTTATCTGACCCATAATCTAAGGCAGAATAGGGACTTATTAATAGGAGTTGCCTATTCTAGAAGGACCAGGGTAGGATGCACCTTCAAGGTTTGGTCAAAGTTCTTCCTTAATGCTGCCGGTCTAGGGAGAAAGGTGCTACGCCACCTCCCTTCAGTTAGGATAAGCTTGAGGAGATTCCCTATCTTTGATTAATTTTGCAGTTTTCGTATTAAATGTTTCTTCCTTTAATTTTGGCAGCACTAAGGGACGCGCCCTGGCTCTACTAGTCTGGTTCTACTCCAGCTTCCATTGGCGATGTTGGGGGCACTACAGCAGGAGCTGAGGGTGGGGGTCATATATCTTCCTCTAATGCTTCTGTTTCAACCCCAGTTATTGAAATCTTTGTTGAAGTTTCTGTTCCATGGGGAAGACAAGCTGTTGCTCACATAACTTGAGCAGCTACCGGACAGAAAGCTGAGATGGTTGAGATGCTTGGGATGACGTCCTCGCCACCGTAAGTAGAAATCTCAATCTCCTCCTCCTCCCCTTCTCCCTAGGCAACAAGAATAATTTTTTCACTTTATAATAGAATACGACTTTCTACAATTATTGCACGGTGCTGAATATTCTTGAGGTCTGTTTGTACCTTTTGTTCTTCATGACAGCTTTATGTTTTTGCTAGGTATTCTGCTTTCTGCCCTTCTTTGCTTTTGGCACTTTGAACTTAAGGAAAATTGAACTTGAGGCAAAATATCACAAAAGTGAGGACATGAAAAACTTTTAAAAAGGAATAACTTATCTTTTATTCATGTTTTGCTCAAACTAAAAGCTGGTAGGGCCACTGAGGTTGCCATGATGCTCGGTGAGGTCTTTTTAATCAGTTTCCCTAGTCTGCAATGTCTTAGTCAGCTTTAGGCATAGAACTTTTTTAGATGACAAATGTTCCAAGGTCTTAGGAGTTATCTTAATTCGATATCAGCGAGCTTATGGCTCCCTCCTTTATTAACTTCTAGGACTATGAAAGTTCCTCCGCAACTTTCTTGTAGCTTGGTTCTACCTCCCCTCGGTCAGGAAAAGCTTGAGGATAACTAATTCCAGTAATTAGCTTCCCTAGTTTTGATCATTTCCTTTTGCAATTTTCATGTTAACATTTTCTTCCATTAATTTTGGCTGTGTTGAGGGACACGAGCAGGCTCAACTAGTCTGGTTCTACCCTAGCTTCCGTTGGCGGTGTTGGGGGCACCACAGCAGGAGCTGAGGGCGGTGGTGAATTTCTTCCTCTAATGCATCTGCTTTAACTCGAGCTATTGAAATCTCTACTAAAGTTTCTATTCCTTGGGAAAGACAAGCTGTTGCTCACAAAACTCGGGCTGCAACCCAACGGAGAGCTGAGAAGGTTGAGATGCTTGGGATGAGGTCCACGCCGCCGCTAGTAGAAATCTCAACCTCCTCTGCTCCCCTTCTCCTTAGGCAACAAGAAGAATTTTTTTACTGTATAATAGAAAAGGACTTTCTACAATTATTGCACCATACTAAATATTCCTAAGGTCTGTTTGTAGCTTCTATTCTTTATGACAGCTTTGTTTTTTCTGGTAAGTATTCTGCTTTCATCCCTTTTTTGCTTTTGGCACTTTGAACTTAAGGCAAATGGAACTTGAGGCAAAATATCACAAAGTGAGGACATGAAAAGCTTTTAAAAAGGAATAACTTATCTTTTCTTCATGAATTGCTCAAACTAAAAACTGGTAGGGTCACTGTGGTCCCCATGATGCTCAGCGAGGTCTTTTTAATAAGCTTCCCTGATTTGCAATGTCTTCGTCAGCTTTAGGCATAGAACTTTTATCGATGACAAATGTTCCAAGGTCTCAGGATTTGTCTTCTTTCGAGATCAGCAAGCTTATAGCTACCTCCTTTATGGACTTCTAGGATTATGTAAGGTCCTTCCCAACTTTCTTGCAGCTTGGTTCTACCTCCCCTCGGTCAGGACAAGCTTGAGGATAACTAATTGCAGTAAGGTGCTTCCCTCGATTTGATCACTGCCTTTTGTAGGTTTCATATTAACAGTTTCTTCCTTTAATTTTGACAGTGCTGAGGGACGTGTGCTGGCTCTACCAGTCTGGTTCTACCTTAGCTTCCGTTGGCGGTGTTGGGGGCACCATAGCAGGGGCTAAGGGCGACGGTGCTATTTCTTCCCCTAATGCGTCTACTTCAACCCCAGCTATTGAAATCTCGGCTGATATTTCTATTCCTTGGGGAAGACAAGCTGTTCCTCACAAAACTCTGGCTGCTACCCGACGAAGAGCCGAAATGGCTGAGATGCTTGGGATGAGGTACTTGCCATCGCTAGTAGAAATCTCAAGCTCCTCCTCATCCCCTTCTCCCTAGGCAACAAGAAGAATTTTTTCACTTTGTAATAGAAATACTCTTTTTACAATTATTGCACCGTACTGAATATTCCTGAGATCTATTTGTGGCTTTTCTTCTTTATGACAGCTTTGTTTTCCTGCTAACTATTCTGCTTTCTGCCCTTCTTTGCTGTTGGCACTTTGAACTTAAGGAAAATTGAACTTGAGGCAAAACATCACAAAGTGAGGACACGATAAGCTTTGAAAAAGGAATTACTTATCTTTAATTATATCTTGCTTAAACTAAAAATTGGTAGGGTCACTAAGGTTGCCATGATGCTCGGCGAGGTCTTTTCAATAAGCTTCCCTAGTTTGCAATGTCTTAGTCAGCTTTACGCATAGAACTTTTTTAGATGACAAATGTTCGAAGGTCTCAGGAGTTGTCTTCTTTCGAGATCAACGAGCTTATAGCTCCCTCCTTTATGGACTTCTAGGACTATGTAAGGTCCTTCCCAGCTTTCTGACAGCTTGGTCAATTAACCTTGTTTGCCAACGTCTGACCTTTTGAGGACCACTTCTCCAATTGTGAAATGCCTGTTTTCACTATTTTGTTGAAAAAATTTGTCACTTGCCTTTTGTAGGTTTTATCTACTTCTATTGCATTGTTTCTGACCTTTTCAAGGAGGTAGACGTCTGCCTTTCTCTCCCGCTTGTTTAAGACTGAATTATATTCAATTAGTCTTAAAGACTTCATGCCAACCTCAATCGGCATCACTGACTCTGCAGCAAAACATAAGTTGAATGGTGTTCCTCCAGTAGCTTTTCTAGGTGTTGTTCTGTATGCCCATAGAATGCTTGGAATCTCATCCGACCAAGCAGTTTTACGACCTTCTTTCCCCAAGCTCGGTGAGTCCTTTCTTGAGTCCTGCCAGAATGGTTTTGTTTGTGACCTCAGCGAGCCCATTAGCTTGGAGATGAGCTACAGAGGTCAACCTCTGTTCAATGTTCAAATTCTCGTAGAATGTTTTGAACGGGTCACCAATGAACTGTCTTCCATTGTTTGATATTATAGCATAAGGGATCCCGAACATGGACACAAAGGTTCTCCAGATAAAGGACTGGACTTTTGGTGATGGGAAGGTCGCCATTGGTTCTGCTTCAACCCATCTAGTGAAGTACTCCACGACCACGATTACGAATTGAACACCCCCCACTCCTTTTGGGAAAGGTCCAAGGATGTCAATGCCCCAGATATCAAAAGGCACTGATGCGTTGATGGATTAATACCTTGTTAGTGGCACATGTGCTTTGTTCCCGTGCAACTGGCAACTTGTGCATTTCTGTGTGTTCTTAGTATCTTCTTGGTGACAATCTTTGCTCCTATGTGTGATCCACATATTCCACTATGTACTTCTTGAATGACTCATTGTCCCTCTCCTCGACATGGACCTTTGAGTAATGGTCAAGTGTAGGACCTCCTATATACCTCGTCATCTCCTATCAAGACGTAGAGAGGTGGCCATTTTCGCACTTGGCAAGCTTCTTTTGGGTCTTGTGGGATTTCGCCATCCTTGAGGAATTTGTACATTGGATATGTCCAGTCTACCTAATCCTATAACCAAGCTCTCGTCTTAGTGTATGCTTGGAGTGTATTTTTGTTATGCCAATCGCTCCGCATTGGGTCAATTATCTCTCGATAGACTTTGGATACTGCATTTGCCTCAGAACTTTGCTCTTTGGGTATCTACTCAATGAGGAAATGCTCAAGCTTGGATGTGATATCCCTTACTTGCTTGAGATATTTGATCATGTTGTCCTCTCTTGATCCGTATTCTCCAATGACCTGGCTGGCTATGATCTGTGAATCCATTTTTTACGTGTAGTTTCTGAACTTTGAGAGCTCATATAAGTCTTAGGCTTGCTAAGAGAGCTTTATATTCGGATTCATTATTCGAGGTTGGGAAGTTGTATTTCACAGAGCAAGGGATTCTCACTCCTTTAGGGCTGATCAGTACTATTCTCACACCTGAATTTTCCTTTTCCATTGGACCATCTGTATATATTGTCCAGATGTTACTTTCACAGGTGCTAGTGAGCTCCAATGGAGCTCTTGTGCATTCTTCTACAAAGTTTGAGAGAGCTTGAGGTTTGATTGCTTTCCTTGGCACAAATTGAATTTTATATCCCGAGAGCTCGACCAACCACTTCATCGTTCTGCCCGATAGCGCGGGCTTGGCGAGAGCTTGTTTTAGTTTCAGATTTTTTAATACTCTTATCGAGTAAGCTTCAAAATATGGCATCAATTTAATCAAGGTAATAATAATGAGGTGTAAGAACTTTTCGAGGTCTGAATATTTAGTTTCTAGACCTCTGAGCAATCGACTCACTTAATAAGGAGGGAACCATTGTCCTGACCTTTCTACCAATAGCACTGAGCTAACTTCTTTCTTTGTTGCAGTAAAATGCATCAAGATTTCCTCTCCTGACCTTGGTGAGACGAGCTGAGGAGGTTGTCCCAAGAAGTCTTTCAACTTGATGAATGTTGCTTGGCAGTCATTGGTCCCCTGGAAGTCCTTTGGCTTCTTTATAACATCGTAGAATTTTTCTCCTTTGTCCTCCATTTTGCTGATGAAGCGCCCCAATGCTGCCATTTTTCCGGCTAGGCTCTGGACCTCCTTGATAGTCCTAGGAGATTCCATGTCCAGCAGTGCTTTTATCTTGTTTGGATTGGCATCAATGCCTCTTTTAGAGGTCCTGAAGCCTAGGAATTTACCTGCTAAAACTCCAAAGGTGCATTTTCTAGGTTGAGCTTCATGTGAGTAGCCTTCAGGGTCTAGAAAGTCTCCTTGATGTTGTCATTGAAATATTCAGAGGTCCTAGACTTGATAACTATGTCATCCACGTAGACCTCTACGTTCCTCTCAAGCTGGTTTTTGAATACCATATGCATAGCTCTCTAGACTTTTGCCCCGACGTTCTTCAGGCTGAATGACACTTTGGGGTAGCAGTAGGTCCTAACCTCTATGATGAATGACGTCTTTTCCATGTCTTCCAATACCATTAGGATTTGGTGGTACCCTTTGTATACATCCAAAAAGCACAACCACTGATACCCGGCTATTGAATCCACCATTTGATCTATACTTGGAAGTTGATAGGAATCCTCTTGACAAAATTGGTTAAGAGTGGTGAAGTCCACACACATCCTTCATGTCCCTTCTTTCTTTGGGACCACAACAGGGTTGGCCAGCCATTCCGGGTATAGTACCTCTTTAGGAATTCCGGTGTCAAGAAGAGCTTGGACTTCTCGAGCTATGACTTCATTTCGCTCCGGTGCAAAGGTTCTCTTCTTCTGCTTCACCAACTTGACCCCTGGTTTGAGTCCGACATTATGTTTAGCAACTTTTCGGTCTACTCCCTCGAGGTCACTAGGCTACCAGGCAAAGACCTTTAGATACTCTTGAAGGGAATCGACAAGTTTCGCTTTGATTTTAGGAGGCAATAACTCTCCAGTTTTGAGCCCTTTCTCAAGGAATTCCAGGTTGATGAACACTTTCTCTACTCTACCCGCTGCTTGGATTCTGTAATCATCATTCCCTTTTGAGAGGTCGATGCAGTTTTCTTTTTCGAGCTCAAGCAAGCTCTCTTCATTACCCTCAGCAAGGTAGCATTCTGTAGCGAGTTGTCTATCCCCCTCCAGGATGACCCAAATGCCTCCAACTTGGATTTTCATGTTGCTTAGATAGTTTTTCAAGAACAGCTCCTTAAACCGTGTCCAGCTCTAGATGCTCACCTCCAGGATGCCTACCATGGCATCTATGATCACAACCTGAGAGGAAAAAGAGTAGGTCATAGGAGTGGGCCATCGCCCGGGAAAGAGCTTGGATGCCTAAGTCAGTACTTTGAGAGAGTAATGTTATGTAATTGACTCCAAAAACACCATCCTTATTCGTAGACTGATTATATTTTGATTATATATATCAAGATGAAGTTACCTCTTTGATTAGGGATCTGCTATTATGTGATAGTACACAATTAAGATAATTGTGAGATCATATCATATCCACTGATTACTCCTAGAATCGTGCAGTTTCTCTCGGTTTGGATATCTTGTCAGTCATGTCTCTATTCGAGAGATACGAGCTCGATAATCGACCTTGAAAGAAATGGGAACCAACAAATGCAGAGCAAGGTGGACCTATCGGAGCTCTCGCCATTTGTCCATAGCATCAGAACTGCCCGAATGCCATCGGGGATTTAAAACACCACAAGTGGAAGCAAAATATGACGGCACAGGGGAACCACTACAACAGATACATGAATGTGTCCTACTTGGAGATGTTTGTATATACCCTGACCATGTCAAATGTTGAGCCTTCCAGTGCATGCTAACCAAGAAGGCACAATCTTAGTTCTACAGAATTCCAGAAGGAAGCATCTTGAGCTGGAATCAACTAAAGGAGCTGTTCTTGAAAGACTACCAAAGTAGCGGGAGATGTGAAAAGGACATCAATTATTTGTTCAATGTCAAACAATAGTTTGGTGAGAGCAAAAAAAGCTACTACAGTAGCTTCAATGACAAGGCAGTGGAGATCAAGCAAAAGAACGATGTCATCTACATCATTGCTTTCAAGCAAGGATTGCAAAGGGGGTATGTTGCCCTCAGATTGGCAGAAGAGCCAGTAAAAACCTTAAAGGAGCTACAATCGCTCCTAGAGAAATTAAGAAAGGCTAAAGAAATGGTGGTCTAGAAGAAGACTTCTGGTTTCGCCTTAGCTGCTGAAAAAGACAATAAAGGGCGTCTAAAAAGCCCTTAGACCTCGAAAAAGGACAGGAAGGACTCTCACTTGAAGGGAGGGTCCTTAGACAAGAAGAGAAAGACCATACCAAAATGGTTGACCACTCCATCACGACCTCGAGGGTGGAAATATTGGTGCTCATGAAGAAGAAGGGTCTCCTGAAACCGTCGAGACCTCTCAAAACTTCCTTGCCCAAGAGAGACCCTGCCAAATTCTGCCATTTCCACAAGGACCATGGCCATCTCACGGAGGATGATGTGATCTCTAATTTGGAAGGAACCTATCATTCATCAATCTAAATTTTCCACAAAAAACCAAATTGTGATTGCCCAAGATTTCATGCAAGAGATTCAAGCTAGAACCATTAACCAATTGTCATCCAATATGATCTAATGGATTGAGTCCCATTAACTCAACTCAATTACTATAGCCAAGCATTGAGAACCCTAAAGTGTAATTAAGAACCCTAGAGGAGCCTTAGGAAGAACTCTCGGTTGAAGTAGCCTTGAATCCCAAAGGGATTCATTCAAATTGCTAAAAAGTTTTTGTAGAGTTAATTGTTTTAAAATGCAATACAAATGATGACCTATTTAGATCCATAACCCCAATTAGGATTAAGGACTTAATTAGCCACCTAAAGCTAGCTTAAACTATAAAGCAAGCAACTAACAATAAGTGGAAAAGTCTAACTAAAATCAAGATAACAAGGCTATAAAAATAGAGGACCAAAACAGAAATTTCTGAGTAGATTTCACCAATCTGTTCATCTCGTGCAGCCTCACTTAAAAAGCTTCAAATGGCTTGATTCCTTGCTTAATCACTCCTCCTTAATGTCTTCTATCATCCACATGTTGAGTTCTTTCCTTGGTTGAGCCTCCATTCAGGGTTATGCTTCAAACAATGTTGTGAAGTCTAACATTTGTCTGAACACATTTGTTGAAAGTTTCAGCCTTGTTCTTTCATTCAAAGTTCCATGCTTATGCTTGAAATATTGATATTTGTATAAGAACTCCCAATCATTATTAATATCATCTTCAATCTCTAATAAGTCTTTCTTCATTCTTGATCTTCCAACCTTGTATTTGAAATACAAGCTCTTGTACATAAACTTCTTTATTCCATAAGCATCTTCATATGAGATCTTTCATTAATTATCCCATGGTATGTATGCTCCTTGATCTCAATACCTCAAACGCGAAATTGAGATGTTAGTAAAGGAGGGCCACTTGCAAGAGTTCCTGGCAAGGAATACAGGCCCAACAAATCCATATCTCTAGCAGCTCCACATAGTAAGTGACCTCCGGTCGGCAAGATAAATGCCATAGAACAGAGATCGAAAGAGCTCAGGGGGAAGATTTAGAGCCCCTGACGGTGCCATTCCAAATTGAGCACTTCTTGGTGCACAAGATACTGGTTGACACCAGGAGTGCAGTAAATGTGTTGTACAAAAAGACATTTGATCATATGGGAATTGATAAAAGTTTCCTGATCAAATCGGACACCATCTTGACCAGCTTTAATGGTAGCATAACCTATGCTGAAGGAGTCCTGCAGGTTCCAATTGCAATCTACGTCCAGGGTCACTCAGGTCATGGATTGGTTGGTGGTCGATGCTTGTGGAAAACATAATGCGATCCTGGGAACAAGAGGGGTCATGGACCTGAAAGCGAAGATCTTGGGACTTAAGGTTTTCACTTGGCAACCTATTGACCTCGGGAGGGTAGATCAAAAGATTGTGGAGCACATGGAATCGGGGGTCAAGCTTGTAAAGCAAAAGAATAGGACCTACGCTCCAAAGCGAAAGGAGGTCATAACTCGAGAAGTTCAAGCTCTTCTCGCCACTGGAATCTTAAAAGAAGTGGTGTACCTAGAATGGCAGGCCAACCTAGTGATTGTGTTGAAAAAAGAAGGAACGTGGAGGATGTGTGTAGATTTCACCACACTAAATAAATACTGCCAAAAGGACTCCTACCCACTCTTGAGAATATATCAGACGGTAGACTCAACAACCGGCTACCAATGGCTATGTTTTTTGGATTCCTACATAGGGTACCACCAAATTCCAATGGCAATAGAAGACATGGAAAAGACCCTATTTATCATTGAGGTCGGGACCTATTGCTACACCAAAATGCCATTCGGCCTGAAGAACGCAGGGGAAGAATTCTAGCGAGCTATGCACAAGGTATTCAAGAACCAACTTGGGAGGAACATTGAGGTCTATGTCAACGACATCGTGATCAAGCCCAAGACCTCCGAGGACTTCATTGAAGATATCAAGGAGACTTTCCAAACATTGAAAGCTACCCATTTGAAGCTTTACCTAGAGAAGTGTACCTTCGGGATCTCGGCGGGAAAATTCCTAGGCTTCATGATATTAGAACGGGGCATTGATGCAAACCTCGATAAAATAAAGGCATTGGTGGACATGGAACCAGCCCGGAATATCAAAGAGGTCCAATGTCTAATACAAAGTATGGTGGCATGGGGATGCTTCATTAGCAAAATGGCTGACAAAGGGGAAAAGTTCTACGATGTCATAAGGAAGCCAAAAGACTTTCAGTGGACTGAAGATTGTCAAATTAAAATACTTCCTGGAAAAGCCCCCTCAGCTTGCCTCTCTGAAGTTAGGGGAGGAAATTTTGATGTACCTAACCACAACAAATAAGGCAGTCAGCTCGTTGTTACTTGTAGAAAGGTTAGGTTTGCAGTTTTCCATTTATTATGTAAGTCATTTGCTCAGAGGTCCTAAAGTTAGATATTCGGACCTCGAAAAATTATTGTACCTCATTACTATTACCTCAAGGAAGCTAAAGTCATACTTTGAAGCTTACCCGTTAAGAGTGCTAACCATTTTAATACTAAAACAAGCTTTCACGAATCCCGAGCTATCGGGTAGAACAATGAAGTGGTCTCATGAGCACTCGGGATATCAAATTGAATTTGAACCAAGGAAAGCAATCAAAGGTCAAGCTCTCTTAGAGTTTGTAGAAGAATGCACAATAGCACCACTGGTTCACAAGCGCTTGTGAAAATAGTATTTGGAGTATGTACATAAATGGCTTCATGGAAAAGGAAAATTTAGGTGCTGGAATTGTACTGATTAGCATTGCGGGAGTGAGAATCCCTTACTCTATGAAGTACAACTTCCCAACCCCAAATGATGAATCCGAATATGAAGCTCTTATAAAGGTGGTGGTCTTTCTTTGATAGACATGTATTCCTTCTCACCTTCATTAAGCTCATTAGAAGAAGCATCATAGACAAAGAATACATGCTTCTTAGAACAACAAGGAAATAAGGTCCTTTCATTTAAAGCACAAGACATATTTCCTATTGGTCTATGACCCCATAAACGATGATATGAAGGTTCTTTAAACCTTGAATTCATATTCATTAAACTTAAGTTCCCAACCTCGAATGATGAATCCGAATATGAAGCTCTTATAAAGGTGGTGGTCTTTCTTTGATAGATATGTATTCCTTCTCACCTTCATTAAGCTCATTAGAAGAAGCATCATA
>JAOXNR010025998.1:0-24299 GCA_028571225.1 Parsonsia alboflavescens | reverse complement strand
CTTGAAGCTCCATCTTCTTTAGAATTGAACTTGAATCTTCTCATCTCCTCATTTGGTAGCTTCCATGAATTACCCCAAGCCATGTATGCTCCTTGATCTCCATCACTCTTTCTCCAAGCGAACTTTAGCATCTTGCAGCTCAGAAAGCAAGGAGGCAAACTCTTGATCCTTCTTGGCCCTCACCACCTCCCTTCTTATCCACTCACCAAAAACAACATGGCCCTACAAAGGAAAAATTAAAAAAGTCAAATAGCATACTCAGAATAGGATGAAATCAATCATAGGAAGACAAAAAAGGTGCGGAAAGCTCACCGTAGCAAGAAAAGAGGAGCCAAACTTGTCAAGGGAGTTGCCAGAAAATTTCCCTGTCAACTAACAAAGTGCACTCCATAAAAAAGGATTAAGGATGGGGCCATCACGGCAAAGAGTCCCATGCTTCCATGGCAAGATCAGGGACCCATTTTACAGCTGCCTCATTGGTGCGAGAAGCCAGGGTTGCATCTCCCAGCTTCTTGAAGGTCTCAGTGACCTCTTCCATCTGGAAATGCTGGTTGGCATTTGGAGGTCGCCAAGGCTTTTTTCTTCCCAGAAGGGTCGAGAGCAATCTTCTTCACAGGCTGGGAAGAAGAAGAAGACAAGCATGTCGAAATTTTGATGTGTCTATCGGAAGGAGCCATCCCAGCCGCGGTTGAATCTCTTTTGGAGGCCTCTCGAGTGCTCTCAACTACTGCAGCTCTTCCCCTACCCTAGGGAATGGGAATCCGAATAGCAGAGGCACGGGCTGGGAAGGTACTAGAGCCCCGACCTCTACTTTCAGAGGCCCGAGAGGGTCCAAAAGTGCGAAGCCACTCTGATGCCTTTATTACTACAAAAAACAAGAAGGAAAACTATTAACACCAGAATGATAAGAGCCAAAGTTCAGTAAACATAGGGAAATTTCCTACCCAAAGAAGATATCGCTACAGTTTTTTTGAGGGAAGAGAGGTCAGGCACGATTGGTTCTCCTAACCCAGAAGAGCAAAGAAAGGCCTCAAGCCAAACTGGGGTGGTGCACCCAAACTTAGGCTTACCAGAACTAGCCAGATCCGGAAGGAAGTCCCTATGCTTGGCCTGATCAATGGATAGGTCAGGAAGCTCAATGAAATATGAGCAGTTCAAGTTCCAATCTGGATAAGCCTTGGAATGAACTAGATGGTCAGGAATACGAGTGAAGAAAAAAGAGGATTTCCAGTCTCCTACAAAAGATTGGAAAGGGCCAACTAGCTTGTGTCGAGGAGGAAACTGAAGATACCCCTTAGCACCTTTGGACATCGGGGAGACACCCAACCTATAAAAGCATCTGAAAAGCTCTAGAGAGACTTGAATTCGGTAAAGATGACAGGTTACGATGAAAGCAACTACTTTTTGAGGAGAGTTGGGACCAAGTTGGGCTAAGGAAAAGCGCCAAAAGAAAGCAAGGTTGAAAAGTAAGGGATGAATGTGAGGTAGGAGAACCCCTCCCCAAAGGCTAGAAGCGTAAAGGACTATGTGTCCGTCATGCTTACTGAAGGCATGGTCATGTTCTTCGATAGCAATCCCTGGTCCCAACTCATCGCAAAGTTAAAAAACATGATCGGTGTTCAAAGAAGGAGATTGAGAATATGCTTCTGTTTTGGAGAGCTCAAAGGTTTCAGTTTTTATCAAGGGAGCTCTGGTCAACACTGGAGGAAAAATAAAACACCCTATTTCCCAAATCGACCAATTAAGAAGAAGGCGTTGTCTCTATAGTTTGGGGAGAGGGGGTACTAGATATAGAGATGAAGAAGGGAGCTCAAAGAAGATATCGCTACAGTTTTTTTGAGGGAAGAGAGGTCAGGCACGATTGGTTCTCCTAACCCAGAAGAGCAAAGAAAGGCCTCAAGCCAAACTGGGGTGGTGCACCCAAACTTAGGCTTACCAGAACTAGCCAGATCCGGAAGGAAGTCCCTATGCTTGGCCTGATCAATGGATAGGTCAGGAAGCTCAATGAAATATGAGCAGTTCAAGTTCCAATCTGGATAAGCCTTGGAATGAACTAGATGGTCAGGAATACGAGTGAAGAAAAAAGAGGATTTCCAGTCTCCTACAAAAGATTGGAAAGGGCCAACTAGCTTGTGTCGAGGAGGAAACTGAAGATACCCCTTAGCACCTTTGGACATCGGGGAGACACCCAACCTATAAAAGCATCTGAAAAGCTCTAGAGAGACTTGAATTCGGTAAAGATGACAGGTTACGATGAAAGCAACTACTTTTTGAGGAGAGTTGGGACCAAGTTGGGCTAAGGAAAAGCGCCAAAAGAAAGCAAGGTTGAAAAGTAAGGGATGAATGTGAGGTAGGAGAACCCCTCCCCAAAGGCTAGAAGCGTAAAGGACTATGTGTCCGTCATGCTTACTGAAGGCATGGTCATGTTCTTAGATAGCAATCCCTGGTCCCAACTCATCGCAAAGTTAAAAAACATGATTGGTGTTCAAAGAAGGAGATTGAGAATATGCTTCTGTTTTGGAGAGCTCAAAGGTTTCAGTTTTTATCGAGGGAGCTCTGGTCAACACTGGAGGAAAAATAAAACACCCTATTTCCCAAATTGACCAATTAAGAAGAAGGCGTTGTCTCTGTAGTTTGGGGAGAGGGGGTACTAGATATAGAAGATGAAGAGGGAGATGCAGTCTACATATCAGAGGAAGAAGAAAGGAACAGCTTTTTCAAAAGAGAAAGAAAACTCACGCAAGGAAGTCTTGGGGAAAGAAAGATGATCCTGGGAAAGCCGAATGCCTATAGGAGGAGAAGAAATGCCCTAAGCAAAAGAGTGCTGTAAATTCCTTGCCCGATGAGTGGAGGTTCAAGTAAATCCCAAATTTGGACTTATTCAAGTTATATTGAATAAGGAAACCTCGGATTTACTGAAGCATGTCCATCTCCCCAAATATGAAGCGGGTTGTCGGTCCAAAACCTAAAAACGCTTTGGTTTTCTCTTAAAACAATGGTGGTCCATCTCCGTCCATCAGTTTCCCAAAATAATGAGAACGCATCATCTCTCCAAAAATTGCTGTTGCGAGAAAATAGCACAACTTTTCAAAGGGCTACAACCTCAAGATTGTAACTCTCAATACCTGAAGGTAAGGTTTGCCTCACGAACGGTTGCAAGAAAATAGTTTGATTTTTCAAGGGTCGCATCCTATAGATGGTAGCTCTAAATGCCTGAAGGGTAGCCCTATGGCTTGAAGATGGTAACTTTGAACACATGAAAGTCAGGCCCATGACTTGGAGATGGAAACTCTAAATACTTGAAGGTGAGGTCCCCAACCTCAAGATGGCAATCTTCAATGCTTGAAGGTCAGAGTCGTGCATGGAGATGGTAATATCTAATACCCAGAAGTCAGATTGGTGAGTCTCGAGGTATGAGTGGGCAAGGACCTCCTACCACCGACCTTCTAGGTCACCGACCTCCAGATGAGCACAACAAAGGCCTCACCAGACCATGACCTACGACCTTCTGAGTTCCTACCTTGCTCATAACCGTTCCATGCAGAGACCAAATGTGCACAACTCTGCTTGAGGCCGAAAAATAATTAGCCAACTTGCAACTTTTGACCAGAGAAAGGTACCCCCAGTGCTAATCGTTACAAGGAATTGACGGACCCATTAACATCTACCGCTTGAAGATGGTAATTTAGGCACCAATGACCTCTAAGCTCGTTGGGGCTAAAGGGGGGTAATGATATGTAAAACGGGTACAACCCGAACAAGTCAACATGGACAAGCAGGACCAGGACAAAAGTCAACCCCAAATGGGCCAAAGGCCCCACGCCTTCAATACCAGAAAGAAAGCCAGACTCATTGAGACAACGAGGAAAGGTGGGCAACGACTTGCTACCACATACCTCTCGGCTTATCGACCTAGAGGTTACTGACCTCATGAATGAGCTCAAGAAAGGTACAGCGAGAGCTCAGCCTACAATTGAGCTAGGTCTTTGGGCATTGCTTCTCCAATGTGCAGTTTTATTCTACCGTGTGGCCTGTCATGAAGCAGTGGCTAAACCTGGTTTGGTTGCGATCGAGTCATCACAATCCTTCTTTGTTTCTTTTTGTGTATATTGAAGAAACGTAGGCTTTAGAATACTTTCTTTCCACAAACGGCTCCAGAAGTGATGGAGTTCAGAAATATTCTCAAGGTCACCCCGAACCATGATGATGTTTGCAACCACAACCTCAGCAGAAAAAGAGTAGGTCATTGGAGTGGGTTGTCGCCTTGGGGATAGCTCTGATGCCTAAGTCAGTATTCTAAAAGAGTAATCTTAGAGTAGAATTAACTTAATCTATTCTGTCATGTCCCGTGGACTATGTGTGATTCGATAATATATATCGAATATTAAGTTACCTCTTTGATCATGGCTCTTCAATTACGTGAGAGTAGACAATTAGGATAATTGTAAGATCATATCATATCCCGCCATCTGCTCCTAGAATAGAGGATTTTAACTACGTTGGGATACCTTGCCATGCCCGTCTCTAGTCGAGAACTACAAGCTTGCCTGCGACCTTTAGATCAACTTCACGGCCTGTCTGTGGATGTCGAAGGTCTTGACTATCTCTCTTTAGAAGTGCACGACGAGTGATTATAGGTTTATAAAGTGTGCTATGAGTTTCAAACATTTAGTCGTGGCACAGAAGATGTATAAGATGGATTGGAGCTCACCAGGGTCGAAGGTCGTGGTTCGACGAGACCTCTCTTAAGCTCACTTTAAGGTCGGTGGGTAGAGGTCACTGCCCACCTTCCTTCTTGATTCGTGAATGTGATTTTTAGATATTCGGGTTAGGACTTGAGCTAATTTAGGTCTGTTTATCCGGGTCATGCCTGTTTCTCCCATTAATAATGTTTAGACAAATTGTTATGTCATTATTTAAAGATATTGCAAATAGATAATTTGATTAATGTCAAGCTCCATTTGACTTTAAAAATAGGAATTATGCACGTATATCATTGTTATCTATCTATTGAATTGTTAAATTATTTACACATTAAGAAGATGGTTTTCTTCTCCTTGATTTTGATCTTAAAAATGGACTCTCAAAATAATGGAAAATGTTATAAATATCGATGGGAGAAACGGGTATGACCCGAAAAAGTCAACATAAGTGGGCATTACACAGATGGAAGTCAACAAAGATGGGCACAAGGCTCCAACCTTTGGACTCACAAAGTCAACAAGGATGGGTGGGTAGTGACCTGCTACGATCGACCTCCTAAATGAGCTCGAGAGAGGTCGTACCAGACCGTGACCTCCAACCTGGTAAGCTCCAATCCATCTCACACATCTTCTATGCCACGACTAAATTGTGCATGACTCCTAACATCTCCTACTAGCCTACAATCACTTGGCACAACCCTGCAAAAGAGACAATCGAGACCTTCAATGTCCACGCGCAGGTCACGAAGTTGGTTTAGAGGTCCATTAGCAATCTCATAGCTATCGACAAAGACGTGAATGGCAAGATATCTCTACCAAGGAAAACTCCAAGATTCTGGGAGCAGTTGGCGGGATTCAATATGAATTCATGATTATCCTCAATACCTATTGTCACATAATAAAAGAGCCCTCATCTAAGAGGTAACTAATTTCTTCTTAATATATAATCAAATGATAATCAATCCATGGACAAGGAGGTCTTTTTCAGGATTATTCTCAGAATATTGACTTCGGCATTGGAGCTTTTCCCTAGGTAGCCGCTCACTCTGAGTGTCCCTATTACTTTCTTCTCAGCTTGCTGTCGTTCTAGTCATTGCGGTTTTGGGATGACTCAGAGTCCACTCTTGAGCTCTATCACTTCCGAGGTAGTCTGTGGGAAGGAACAAAAAAGCTTAGTTTTCTTTCTACATCAAAGAAATAAATAAGCCTGGGTGTAGCCGCTGCTTGGAGGCAGACCTCCAAGCAAGATGCAGTTGCGCAGTGGTGAAATAGTGCCTGAAGGCCCTTCTTGGTAGAAAGCAATAGAATAGGATTAGCTCCCTGACGAGATCAACCAAGGCCATCTCAGTCAAGACCATCATGGAGGGCCCAAGTGTACCCACCACCAGCAAAAGAAAGGCTTGAATAGAGGCACCCTGACCAGATTGCCAATGGGGATAACCCCGGGCCATAGAGATCCGGGAGGACATAAATGTCGATACCAGCAGAAAAAGACAACAATGGGCACCTAAAAAGCCCTCAGACCTCAAAGAGGGATAGAAAGGACTTCCACTCGAAAGGAAGGACCTCAGATAAGAGGAGAAAGACCATCCCAGACCTCGTAACCACTCCCCTCAAGACTTCACGAGCAAAAATCTTGGTCGTCATAGAAAGAAAGAGGCCTCCTAAAACTGCCAAGACTTCTCAAAAGTCTAGTGGCCAAAAGAGATCTTGCCAAGTTTTGCCATTACCCTAAAGACACAGAGGATTGTTTCGACCTCAAAAGTGAGATCGAGAGATTTTTGAAAGTGGCTCACCTGCAAGCGTTTCTAGCCAAGAGCACAAGCCCTGCTAATCCACCTCTAGCAGGCCCGCTCAATCAGCGATCTCCAGTTGGTGAAATACATGCCATCGAGAGGAGATCAAAACAAGCTCACGGGGAAAAATCAGAATTGTTGATAGCGCCTCTCTAGGTTAGAGATTTCCTGGTTTTCAAGATACTGGTAGACTTTGGGAGTGCTTTGAATGTCCTATACCGGAGGGCATTCGACCAGATAGGGATTGACAGGAACTCGTTGATAAAGTCGGACACCGTTTTGACTAGTTTTAATGGCAGCACAACCTATGCAGATGGAATTCTTCGAGTCCCCAACTACAGTCCGCATAAATGGCAGGGAGGTCACTGAGGTCATCGATTGCATTTTCGTCAATGCCACAAGAACCTACAATGCAATCCTGGGCAAAAGGGGACCTAAGAGCAGAAATCTCTTTGCAAAGCTATAACATGAGAATCCAAGTTGGAGATAGTTGGATTGTCCTAAAACGGGACAGACGGCTTGCCATAGAATGTCACCTCGTAAAAGGTCTGAAGAGAACTAGCTCGAGCTCAAACTGGAAGACTACATTGACCTCCTAAAAGGGAATGATGATTATAGAATTCAAGTAGCCGACGAAGGAGAAAAGATGTTCCTCAACCCAAAATTCCCTGAGAAAGGGCTAAAAATAGGAGAATTGTTACCTCCTAAAATCAAAAGGAAGCTCGTGGACTCCCGTCTAAAATACATGAAGGTCTTTGCCTGGCAACCTAGCGACCTCAATTGGGTGGACCGAAAGATTGCTGAACATAAGCTCGGACTTAAACCAGGGGTCAAACCGGTGAGGCAGAAGAACAAGACCTTTCCTCCTGAGAGAAATGAGGTCATAGCTCGACAAGTCCAAACTCTTCTTCACGGAATACTGAAAGAGGTGGTATACCCAAAGTGGTTGGCCAACCCGGTCGTTGTGGCAAAGAAAGATTGAACATGGAGGATGTGTGAGGATTTCACCACACTAAACAAGTGTCGCCAAAAGGACTCATACCCGCTCCCAAGCATTAACAGTTGGGCATCAGTGGTTGTGCTTCTTGGATGTTGAAAAAGGATACCACCAAATCCCAATGGCGATAGAAGACATGGAGAAAACCATGTTCATCACCGAGGTCGGGACATACTGCTATACAAAAATGCCATTTGGCATGAAAAATGCATTGGTAGAATTCCAACGAGCTATGCATACGGTGTTCAAGAATCAAGTCAAGAGGAACATCGAGGTTTACGTGGATGACATTGTGAACAAGTCCAAGACCTCTGAAGACTTCATTGAGGATATCAGGGAAACTTTCCAAACCATGAAGGCTGCCCACATGAAGCTAAACCCTGAAAAATGCACCTTCGGAGTATTTGCATTCAAATTCCTACACTTCCTAATATCAAATAGTGGTATTAATGCCAACCCAAACAAAATAAAAGTGTGGCTAGACATGGAATAGCCATGAAATATTAAAGAGGTTCAGAGTCTAACGGGGAAGATGGTAGCACTGGGCACTTCATCAGCAAAATGGCAGACAAAGAGGAGAAATTCTATGATGTCATAAAAAAGCCGAAGGATTTCTAGTGGATTGACGATTGTCAAATAGCTTTTGGAAAACTGAAAGACTTCCTGGGAAGGCCTCCTCAGGTCGTCTCTCTAAGGCCTGGAGAAGAGATCATGATGTACCTTACCGCAACAAAAAAAAGCAGTCAGTTCAGTGCTATTGGTAAAAAGGCCTTGTTTACCATTTCCCATTCATTATATAAGCCATTTGCTCTAAGGTCTCGAAATTAGATATTCAGACCTCGAAAAATTTTGTACCGTTCATTCCTCAGGGAAGTGAAAGCCATATTTTGAAGCTTACCCAATAAGAGAGTTAACCAAGTTACCACTAAAACAAGCTCTAGCAAAACCCGAGCTATCGAGCAGGACAATTCGAGCCCTCGGGATATCAAATCGAATTTGAATCAAGGAAAGCAATTAACGCTCAAGCTATCCTAGACTTTATAGAAGAATGAACGAGAGCTCCACCGGAGCTCATAAGCGCCTGCGAAGGTAACTTCTAGACAATGTATATAGATGGTTCCACGGAAAAGGAAAATTAAGGTGCGGGAATCATATTGATCAGCCCTAAGGGAGTGACGATCCCTTACTCTGTAAAGTATAACTTCCCAACAACGAATAACAAACCCAAATATGAAGCTCTCTTAGGAGGTCTAAGACTTATAGGAGCTCACTAAGTGTAGAAATTGCTCGTTAAAACTGGTTCGCAAGTTATAGCCAGCCAAGTTGTCGAAGAATACGAAGCTAGAAAAGACAACATGATCAAATATCTCAAAAGAGTAAGGGATAGCACATCTAAACTTTAGTATTTCTTTATCGATTAAATTCCCAGAGAACAAAATGCAGATTCAGATGCACTATCGAAAGTCTACTAGGAGATGGCAGGGACAAATGCGGAACTACTAATGGAACAATTATACTCTCACAGCATAGACCAAGATGAGAATGAAGCAGACTGGAGATATCCAATCTATAGGTTCCTAAAAAATGGTGACCTTCCACAAGACCCAAAAGAAGCTCGTCAAGTGTGAAGATGGTCTCCTCACTACGTTCTGATAGGAGATGACGAGGTATATAGGGGGTCATATGCCTAGCCATTACTCAAATGTCTAAGCCAAGGAGATTAACAGTACGTCATTGAAGAGGTACACAGTGGGATATGTGGATCACACATAGGAGCAAAGACTGTGGCCAAGAAAATCTTGAGGACGACATACTATAGGCCTTCAATGATTTCAGACATTGAAAAAGCCATACAAAAATGCACGAGATGTTACTTACACGAGAATAAATGACACATGAGACGAACAAGGCATCAATCCTTCGATGCATCGGAACTTTTTGATATCTGGGGCATTGACATTCTAGGACCCTTCCAAAAAGGAGTGGGTGGTGTTCAATTCCTAATTGTTGCCACATGATACTTCACCAAATGGGTCGAGGCTGAGCCTATGGTAATAATTTCATTGCCAAAAGTCCAGTCTTTTGTATGTTGGTTTGGGATCCCCTAAGTTATTATTTCGAGCAATATGCGGCAATTCGTTGGCAACTCGATCAAAACATTCT
This sequence comes from Parsonsia alboflavescens, assembly GCA_028571225.1. Lineage (NCBI taxonomy): Eukaryota > Viridiplantae > Streptophyta > Magnoliopsida > Gentianales > Apocynaceae > Parsonsia > Parsonsia alboflavescens. The sequence continues at coordinate 14,640 of JAOXNR010025998.1, read as the reverse complement.
GCGAGAATTTAAACATGGAACAGAGGTTGACCTTTGTAGCTCATCCCCAAGCCAATGGACTGGCTGAGGCCACAAACAGAACTATTATGGAATTACTCAATAAAAGGCTCACTAAGCTTGAGAAAGAAGGCTGCAAACCTGGTTGGCCAGATGAAATTCCAATCATTTTGTAGGGGTACAGAACAACACCTAGGAAAGCCACTGGAGAAACGCCATTCAACCTATGCTATGGTGTAGAGACAATAATGCCAGTAGAGGTCGAAATGAAGTCTTTAAGAGGGGGAGAGAAGGGTAGACCTCGACCTCCTTGAAGAGGTCAGAAGCAAAGCAATGGAGGCTGATAGAGTCTACAAAAGGCATGTCACAAAATTTTTCAACAAAAGAGCGAAAGAAAGTCAAGCACAACTCGCTAAACTAGAAGAAAGTTGCGAAGGGCCATATATAATCTAATAAGTTCACAAAGGAGGGAGGGAGCTATAAGCTCTCTGATCTTGAAGAAAGATAACTCCTAAGACCTTGGAAGGCATTGCAGCTAAAAAAGTTCTATGCCTAAAGTTCTTTTAGACATGACTGACCTCAACGACCTCTTTAGTTTTATTTTGAACAAGGCATAAATGAAAGATAAGTGTTTTAGAGCTTATTAAGACCTCATTTCGTACTATTTTCCCTAAGCTTTACTTCATTTTATTTGCCTCGAGTCTTAGAAGTTATTCACAAAAGTATTAAGGCAACAACAAGTTTCTTGAAGAAAACTTCAAATTGATATATAAAAAACAAGGTGACCACTAACAGACCTCAGGTGAAGATGTTCCATACAAAGCAAAAATATAAAGGGTTGAATATTCAGAGCAACAAAGAAAGAGATTGAAAAAAGGTCCTATTCCATTACAAAAATCTTCTTCATTGCCACCTCATGAAGTTTTCAGTTACTTCCTTAGCAGAAGATGGACAAGAGGCACATTATCTTCATCGTCCTTTTTCTTCCCTGGGACGTCGATTGGCCCAGAGCTACTTAGAGGAACCCCCTCTTCAGCAGTTGTTTCTACCCCGGCAGTATTGGAACGACCTACAAAAAAAGTAGACAATGTGGTCGAATAAAAAACCATAAAAGAGATGGACAAGTAACCTGGAAAAGGTCAAGTACCTTCTCCAGAATGAGAAGGTAGAAGGTGAGAAAGGTACTGAGAAATTGGACCTCCATGGCTGGGAATAGTTGTAACTTCAGAAGGGCATATGCTTTGGGATCTACATCCAGGATCTTTCTCTCGATGACCTCAACCTCAAGAGTTGCCTCTGCTAGCTCTTTTCCCTTCCGCAAGGTCCCTCATTTGCTTAGCCAACTTGGGCTAGGAACTTAGCATTAACAACCTCCTCCTGCAGACCTATTTGCTCCTAGGGAAGAGGAGATATCAGCTTTGGATGGTAAAGTTGAGCATCGAACTTAAGGTCAGTCCTCATAACTGGGTTGAGCTCTTTGAGCTTGTCTACTGCCTCTATGTATAACCCCATCATTTGAGGCTGCATCAAAGACTGCACATACCCCTAAAAGTGGCTATCCTTATGATAAAGGCCCTAGAGCTCCCCCAGTTTGGCCTCGAGCTCCTGAGCACACTTCCCTTGCCTATTCCCTATTCTTATCAACCTCTGTTAGGGCTATAGACATTAATTAGCTATGAGCCTTGGTCTCCTCGATTTCCTTTTCTCAGTATTAGAGAAGTCTATTCACATTGTTAGTAGAGGCGTTGGCTTGTTCAGCCGAAGCTGTGTGCTCAGCATTCTCCTTCTCTAGGCGAGCCTTGGTGTCCTGGAGCTCATAAATAAGAGAGGTGAACTCTTGGTCTTTTTTTACCTTCTCAGCATGCCACCTCAGGACCTTGCCAATGAAGAGGTGATTCTGCAAAAAGAAAAGGATATCAGTATCGAACCAATTAAAAATTAATAAAAGGTCACATGGACTTACTGCGGTATGGAGAGAGGTGGTGTACTTATCAAGCTCATTATCTGTCAGCTGTTGGCATATCTCCCGGCCAATAGAGGGCGTGCACTCTATCAGGAATGACTGAGAATGTGGCCATTGGAATAGGGAGGCAAAGACTCCATGGAAAGGTCAGGGACACACCTTGCAATCGCTTCAGTGGAGTGAGCAGCCAAGGATTCACTCCCCAGCCTCTTCAAAGTGGCAGGGACCTCCTCAGTGGCATAGCCCGAGATTGCTGGCTTAGACCCCTGGGTCATCGGGACTTTCCCCTTCCTAGAGGAGCTTCGGGGAATCTTCTTTGCTGGCTATGAAGAAGGTGAAAAAGATGAGGTTGAAATCTCGATGGGCTTGTCAGAAAACTTCATCCCAGCTACCACTAAGCTCCATTTTGTGGCACCCCGAGTCCTCTTGACCACCACCTGCTTCCACTTGGCCTGGGGAACAGGAACTTTTGCAAGAAGAGCTGTAGCAGAAGAAGCACCGGCTATGCCCTTAGCTTCACTAGTAGGAGCTTGAGAAGGAGCAGATTTGAAGATCCAAGAGGTGGTCCTCATTGCTATCAACACAAAAAAAAAAGAAGAGAGAACTATTAGCACAAAATTGCAGGTCAATATAAGCAGAAATAAATTAAATACAAGAAAGCTCCCTATAGGAATTAGATATCCTCGAAGCTCCCCTGATCGAGATGAGGTCGCACTCTGCTGGGCTTCCTAGCCTAGCAGGGCGAAGGAAGGTTGAAGGCCAGATTGGGGAAGTACACCTAACCTTGACTCTGACAGGGTTAGCTAGGTTCAACTGATCAACGAATAAGATGGGGAGTTCATTAAAGAAGGTGTTGTTCAGGTTCCAATTCGTTTAAGGCTCGAACCAGACCAAATGGTTTGGGAGTTGAGCACAGAAGAAGAGGTCTTTCATTTCGCCTATTGAAGAGTAAAAGGGACTTACTAGTTTGTACCTAGAATTGAACTGGAGACACCCTTTGGAAGATTTAGAGGTCAAAGAGACACCTGAGCTATAAAAGCCCCTAAAGAGCTCCAGAGAAACTGGAACTCCGTAAGGATGGCAGGTCACTATAAAATGACCACGATCCGAACGGAGTTTGGGACAAGTTGAGCTAAACTAAAATCCCAAAAGTGGGTAAGGTCAAGGAACAGAGGGTGCAGGAAAGGAAGAAGAATGCCTCCCCTGAGGCTAGAAAGGTAAAGGACTATGCAGCCATTACGTCAACTATAGGGGCACTCGTCCCCCATAGCAATGACTACCTTGCCTTTCTCTAGTCCTCCCTCCCCAGTGATGTAAAAAATATCAGTATTGTCAAGGGAACAGGACACGGAATAAGCTTCTATTTCAGAAAGCTGGTACGTTTGGCTTTTGACAGAAGGGGCTTTGACAGAAACTGGAGACGAGTAAAAAACCTGATTCTCCAGTTCAACAGGACAAAGAGAGGGGGCTACTTCTCCCGAATAGAGACAACGTGTGTTAGACGTAGAAGACACTGTCAGAGATGTAGCAGACATATGTATTTACTGGATAAAGATGAAAAAGATGAAACATTTCAAATTACAAGAGAAGAAAATTCACTCGATAAAATCCTTGAGATGAGAAGAAAAGTAGTCTTGCGTTACTAGCTTGATCGAACAAAGAAAGGGAAAAGCAGAATGTGTTTTGGAAGAAGGCACTGTGAATTTGAACTCTTGTAAGCTGCATGAGAATTCGAGTAAGTTTTGAAATTTGAAGGCTTCTAATTTATATGAGATTAGAAGTCTCTTGGGCTACTGAATGCAATGACCTTCCAAAACTGAAACAGGTGACTTTCCAAAAACATAAATGGGTCAGACTTCCCAAAACGGAAACGGAGCGACCTTCCAAATCTGTAATGGGTCAATTTTTCCTGAAAACCGACTCGGGGCGACTTTTCAAATTTAAACGGGTTAGTCTTCAAAAGCAGGGCAGATCAGCTCTCAAAAATTAAAAAAGCACATTTCCTCTATAAATAGTTGTTGCAAAAGGAAGCGGCACTACACAAGACTTAAAGATGGAAATTTAGGTACCACGACCTTTGAGCTCGCTGGGCCTAAAGGGGGGTAATGATGGGAGAAATGGGTACGACCCAGACAAGTCAACATAAGCGAGCATGACCTGGATGGAAGTCAACCCAAATGGGCACAAGGGCCCAACCTTCAATACCTGAAAGTCAAACTTACGAAATCAACAAGGATAGGAGGGCAGCGACCTCCTACGACCGACCTGCAAAGTCATCGACTTCCTAAATAAGCTCGATTGAGGTCTTACGAGATCACGATCTTCGACCTAATAAGCTCCAATCCGTCTTATACATCTTCCATGCCACGACTAAATTGTGCATGACTCCTATCATCTCCTACGAGACTACGTTCACTCTACTCGACCTCCCAGAAGAGATGATCGAGACCCTCGTTGTCCACAGACTGGTCGCAAAGTTGGTCTAAAGGTCGGTTTGCCAACTTATAGCTCTCGATAGAGATGTGAATGGTAAGATATTTCTACCAAGGGAAACTCCACGAGTCTAGAAGCAATTGACTTGATTCGATATGATCTCACAATTATCCTAAATGCCTACTGTCACGTAATAGAAGAGCCCTACTCTAAGAGGTAACTAATTTCTTCTTAATATATAATCAAATGATAAAAAGTCTACTTACAAGGATAGTCTTTTTGAGAATTAATTACAGTGGATTACTCTCAGAATACTGACTTCGACAATGGAGCTCTTCCCTAGGTAACCACCCACTCCGGTGACCCGATTACTTTCTTCTCAGGTTACTATCGTTGCAGTCATTGCGGTTTAGGGGTGACCCGGAGTCCACTCTTGGGCTCCATCAAATACACTATTCCCTTTTTCATTATTTCTTTTTCTTTTTTTTTAGGGAACGCTAATAGTTTATAAATGCACTATTCCCATTTTCATTATTTATTTGTATTAAATTTTAGGAAACGCTTATAGTGCATAAATACATTAATCCCTTTCATTATTTATTTTTTGGGGAATGCTTATAGTGTATAAATACACTCATTCTATGTAATATATATTTATTTTATAATTTTTCGAACATTGGTCGATTCCTGAGTTTAAAGGCCTCATTTACACAAGGCTGCAGCAAAGGCCGAATTAAAAGTTGAATGAATCTTGAGTTGGTCCAATCCTGAGTTTAAAGGTCACATTCACATAAGGCCGCAATATAGGCAGAATAAAAAGTTGGTCGAATCCTGGGTTGGTTGGATCCTAAATTAGTCGAATCCTTAGTTTAGAGGCTACATTCTCACAAGGCTATAAATAAAAAGTTGGTCGAATCCTGAGTTGGCCGAATATTGAGTTAAGGTTCTCATTTACACAAGGCACCAAATAGGCCGAATCCAAAGATGGTCAAATCTTGAGTTTGAAGTTCTCATTTACACAAGGCTTAAACATAGGCTGATTCTTAAGTTTTAAAGAGCTCATTTACACAAGGCCGAAACATTGGCCGATTCTTGAGTTTGAAGGACTCATTTGCATGAGGCCAAAACATAGGTTGAATAATGAGTTTAAAGACCACATTTACACAGGCCAATTCTTGAGTTTCGAAGACCACATTTAAACAAGGGTGAAACATTAACTAAATCATGAGTTAAAAGGCCTCATTTATCCACGGCAGAAACATTAGCCAAGTTTTTAGTTTTGAAGACCTCATTTACACAAGGCCGAAGCAATGGCTAATTCTTGAGTTTAAATACCACATTTACACACGGTCAAAACATCAGTCGAATCATGAGTTTAAAGGTTGCAACATAGACCAAAACATGAGTTGAAAGGTTACAGTCGTAAATTATACCAAAAAGAACATCATACCTTTTCACATTACATCATACTCCCGCATTTCCTGCTCCGTAAACATATAAACAATTTTATCATAGACAATTTTTGTACACATCGGAGTGGGATATTGGTAGACATCCCCTCCCAAAGGACTTCTTCTCCCAAAATTCAGACTCACGAGTCAAGAGGAAAGATAGGCAACGGCCTCTACCCACCGACCTCCCAGGTCACCAACCTTGAAGTGAGCTTAGAAGAAGTCTCACGGGGCCATGACCTTCAACCCGATGAACTCCAATCCATCTCATACATCTTACTAAATGTCTATGACTCCTAGCACACTCTGTGAACCTATAATCACTCATTGTGACCTTCTAAAGAGAGATAGTCTAGAAACTTGGCATCCACAGATAGATCACAAAGTTGGTTTGAAGGTCTCTAGCGGGGTTGTAACTTTCGACTAGAGACGTGCATGGCAAGGTATCCTAACTTAAGGAAACTCCTTGATTCTAGGAGCAATTGGCAAGATTTAATGTGATCTCACAATTATCCTAATTAGATACGGTCATATAATTTAAGAATCATGATCAAAGAGGTAACTAATTATTCAATATATATTATCGAAACACACACAATCCATGGAACAGGATAGATTGAGTTGATTCTACTCTAAGATTACTCTCTCAGAATACAGACTTAGGCAACGGAGCCATCCCCAGGGCGATAGCCCACTCCGATGACCTACTTCTTTTATCCTCAGTTTGTGGTCGCAGACATCATCACGGTTCGAGGTCACCCAGAGACCATTTTTGAGCTCCATCATTTTTGGCGCCATTTGTGCATTCTAAAGCATAGCTTTTTTCCTTGTACACAAAACAAAACAAACAAGGATTGTGATGACTCTATCACAACCAACACGAGTTTAGCCACCACTCCTGGCGTGGTTTTAGTAGTGGAGATGTAGTGCCCGAAGAACTTGCTCCAATGGAGGACAATAACAATAATCTAGGGTCTACTGATCACCAGGAATAACTGAGACAACAATCCAGGGCCTATTGATCCCTAGGGACAGTCGAGACTAACTCGGTCTAGGCTGTCTTGAAAGGTTTTTGTGAACCGTCCACCCCAGAGCACAGAGTTTAAGGGGGGGTCGAGTGTCCATTCCTACCGTTGTCCTAGAAGGAATCTCGGGCAAAAGAGATTACATGTCAATAGGTCGTACTGTCGTACCATCTTAAAGAGAGGCACAATTGCCTCAAGATCAAATGGGCTACACATAGCCGGATCAACACCTACCTTCAGAAGTAAGGAAAAACCTCTGGCTCAATACGGAAGGTCAGGAGGCAGGTCAAGCATAGGAAGATTAAAGGGCGAAAGAGTTCCACTAACAGCCGATGTGAGAGAAACTAACGCAGTACAAGTAGACGAGCAAGATCAAGATTGTTTAATAATTTTACTTGTTTAATTAGATAGAATTTTATGTAGAAACTTATTTTATTTTTTAATTGTTTTCTTCCTGATTTTTATTATCTAGTCTGATTAGGAAAACAACACTTAGCTTTAGTAGTTTACTTGGATTCTATTTCCTAGTCTGATTAGGAACACAGAACTTCTACTATTATAAATAAGGATGAATGCCTAAGAGCTAAGAGGGAATCTATTATCAATAATATTTCATAGTTTATCTCTCTTTCCTTGTGATCGCAAGGTCTTGTTTTTTCTTTCTTCATCCTTTAACTACTTTAGATTGAAGTTTTTTTAGAGGAGAAGAACTCAATTTTCGTTGTCTAGACCTCTGGCTAGTTCAGAAGTTAGATTGACGAAAGGCCTCAAACTTTGACGGGTTATCCAAAGTTTGAGTTTTCAAAAGTTTTCAGAAATTGTTGTCGTTGCACTGCTCATCGGGGGTACTGTTCACCATCACTATTCCGGCATACTGTTCATTGCCACTGTTCATCGGTTTACTGTTCATCCGAACTAAAAGTTGCAATTTTCTTGAGTTCCTAATATTAGATTTCTTCCAGAATTTCTTATTCCTTAACCCACCACATCCACCTGCGTCAGAAACCCTGAGCAATGGAAAGGGTTATGACTTGAGAGACAGGCTCAACCGATTTGCCATTTCATGAGGTCAACGTCAGGAAACCAATCCTGATGAGCAGGGGAGCCAGCTAAAAACTCCTCCTGAAGGAAGGAAACAACCTCGATGTAGCCGGATAGAAGGAACAGGCAGCGACGATCGAGGAGTAGCATTGAATCCACTGATGAGAGCAACTCTCCCAACAAATCAAGAGAAAAATGGAAACCAGGAGATACGGAGCGGTGTGGACTTGTTCAAGCCCTCGCTATTTGTCAACAACATCAAGGCTGCTCAAATGCTGTCAAGATCAAAGCAGTACAGTTGGAGGTAAACTATGATGGCACAACGGAACTATTGCAACACATAGATGAATACATTTTCTATATGGAACTGTTTTTGCACCTTAATCATGTCAAATGCAGAGCTTTCCGGTCCACACTGATCGTGAAGGCAAACTCCAGGTTCAAAGGAATTCTATAGGTAAGTATCACAAGCTGGACATGATTGAATGAACTGTTTTTGAAGAACTACTAGAGCTGCAAAAAGTGTGAAAAAGACATCAACGATCTATTCAATATCAAGCCAAACTTTGGTGAAAGCACCAGGAGTTACTACAATCATTTTAATGACAATGCAGTGGAAATTGAGTAAAAGAACGATGCTATCTACATCACTGCCTTCAAACAAGGACTGCAAGAGGGGTATGTGGCTCTTGGGTTGGCAGAAGAGCCAGTAAAGACCATGAAGGAGCAAGAAAAGCTCCTTGAGAAGTTAATAAAGGCTGAAAAAATGGCGGTCCAGAAGAAGATTATGGGTTTTGCCTCAACCACTAAGAAAGAGAATAAGGGGAGTCCAAAAAGCCCACGGTCATCGAAACGAAACAGGAAGGATCGTCACTAAAAAAGAGGACCTTCAGACAAGAAGACGTTGACCATTCCAGACCAGGTGTCAACTCCCCTGACTACCTCACTCGCAGAAATACTGGTGGTCATGAAAAGGAAGGTCTTTTGAGGCGGCTTTGACCTTTCAAAACTCCTCTGGCTAAGAGAGACGTGGCAAAATTCTGTCACTACCACAAGATCATTGCCATCTTATGGAGGACTGCTTCAACCTCAAGAGAGAAATTGGGAGTCTGGTTAAGGAGGGCCATTTACAAGAATTCCTAGCTAGGAATACAAGCCCACCAAATCCACCTCTTGCCGCTGCAAACCACCAGCGACCTCTGATTGAAAAGATAAACACCATAGAAAGGAGGTCGAAGCAGGCTCGGGGAGAAGATTCTGAACCCTTAATGGTGTCATTCCAGATTAGAGACTTCTTGGTACGCAAGATACTAGTTGACACCGGAAGTGCAGTGAATGCCTTGTACAAAAAGACATTCGATCAAATGGGGATATGTAAAAGCTCGCTGATAAAGTCAAACACTGCCCTAACCACCTTTAATGGCAGCATGACCTATGCCGAGGGAATTCTATGAGTTTCAATTGCAATCTCCATCGATGGCAGGAGGGTCATGGAGTGGTTAGTAGTTGACATGCCTGGAACTTAAAGAGCAATTCTAGGAAGAAGTGAGGTTATGGACAAGAAAGCGAAGATCTCCTTGCTAAACTACTACATGAGGATCCAGGTTGGAGAGACCTAGATCATCCTAGAAGGAGATAGACAGCTAGTCATAGAATGATACCAAGCTGAAGATAATATATACACCTCAGTGATGCTTGAGCCGAAAGATTTCATTGACCAACCTAAAAGGAATGATGAATTCAAAATCCAGGCTGCTAGTAAAGGAGAAAAGGTTTTTTCTCAACTTAGAATTCCTTGAGAAAGGGATCAAGATAAGCAAACTTTTGCCTTCCAAGATTAAAGTCAAGCTTGTTGACTGCCTCAAAGAATACTTGAAAGTCTTCGCCAGTGACCTATTGACCTTGAAAAGCTTGAAGTTCTCGGGCAAGACAATGAAATGGTCACTTGAGCTCTCAAGATATCAAAATGAATTCGAGCTAAGGCAAGCAATCAAAGCTCAAGCTTTATCAGACTTCGTAGAAGAATGCACAAGAGTTCCACTGGAACTCACAAGCACTTGTGAACTTAATATCTAGACCATGTACACAAATGGTTCCACAAAAAGGAAAATTCAAGTGCGGGAATTGTACTGATTAGGCCTGAGGGAGTGAGAATCCCTTACCCTATGAAGTACAACTTCCCAACCTCAAATAATGAATCTGAATATGAAGCTTTCTTAGCAGGTCTAATACTCATAAAAGCTCTAAAAGTGCAAAAATTGCATGCCAAAACTTGTTCACAAGTTATAGCCAGCTTGATCGCTAGAGAATACCTTAGCTAGGGAGGAGAACATGTTTAAATATCTCAAAAGAGTAAGAGATGTAACATAGAAACTTGAGTATTTCCTTATTGAGCAAATACCTTCGGGAGCAAAATTCAACGACAGACGCACTATCTAAGGTCTCCCGAGAGCTCACGGGTACAAAAGCCGAGCTATTAGTGGAGTAGTTGCACCCTCCTAGCATAAATCAAGAGGAGAACTTGGTTATAGAGGACTAGGCGGACTGGAGATACCCAATCTACAAATTCATTAAAGATGGTGACCTTCCACAAGACTCTAAAGAAGCTCACCAAATTTGAAAATGGGTACCTTGTTATGTCCTAATATTAGATGATGAGGTATATAAGAGGTCGTATACATGTTCATTACTCAAATGCTTAGGTAAGGGAGAGGGAGAATATGTCATTGAAGGGGTATATAGTGGAATATGTGGATCACACATAGGAGCCAAGACTATCACGAAGAAACTACTGGGGATGGGGTCTTATTGGCCTTCGATGGTTTCAGACATTGAAAAGGTCATACAAAAATGCACGAGCTACCAATTGCATTTAAACAAGTCACATGCACCGGAAACAGGGTATCAATCTATCAAAACGTCGATTCCATTTGATATCTACGGAATTGACATATTACGACCCTTCGCCAAGGGAGTGGAAGGAGGGGTGTACAATTCTAATTGTGGTCGTAGAATATTTTACAAAATCGAGCCAATGGCAATAATTTCCTCAAAAGAGGTATGGTCCTTTGTATGGAGGAACATCTAATGTATTTTCGGGATTCATTAAACTAAATTCTTAGATAATGGACGACAGTTTATAATCGATGCATTCAAGACTTTCAGTGAAAACTTGAACATAGAACAGAGGTTGACTTCTGTAGCCTATCTTCAAGCGAAAAAACTAGTTGAGGTCATGAACAGAACTATTCTAGAAGGTCTCAAGAAAAGGCTCACCAAGCTCAAGAAGGAAGGTCATAAACCTTCCTGGCCTAAACAAATTCCTAGCATCCTGTGGGCATACAGAACCACACCTAGGAAAGCTACTAGAAAAACACCATTCAGTCTATGCTTTGGAGTAGAAGCCATAATGCTAGTCAAGGTCGGAATGAAGTCCTTAAGATTAACTGAATATGATTTAGTCTTAATCTATTAGGAGAGAAGGGCAGACCTCAACCTCCTTAAAGAAGTCAGAAATAAAGCTATGGAAGCAGATAGAAGATATAAAAGGAAAGTCACAAATGTTTTCAACAAGAAGGTGAAAAAAAACATTTCACAGTCGGAGAAATGGTCCTCAGGAGGTCGGATGTTTTAAAACAAGGATAACTAACCAAGCTGCAAAAAAGTTGGGAAGGACCTTACATAATCGAAGAAGTTCACAAAGGAGGAAGCTATAAGCTCGCTAATCTCAAAGGAAGACAGCTCTTGACACCTTGGAAGGTTTTCCATCTAAAGAAATTCTATGCCTAGGACTTCTTAGAACTTTCCAGACCTAGCAAGCTTGTTATACAGCTCAGCAAATTATTTGAAAGGAGCTCGCTAAGTAGCAAGGAAACCTCAACGACCTCTTGAGCTTAGTTTGGACAAGGCATAAATAAAAGATAAGTTTGCAGAGCTTATTGAGATCTTGTTTCATCTTATTTGCCTAAGTTTCAAAGCCATTCCAGATTATTATGCAAATCTTTAGTGTTGAAGCAGAAGTAACAAAAAAACTTTTGGAAATTTTTGGTTCATAAAAAAGAAAAAATATTCAGTATTAGGATTAGATATATAAGCTCAAACGTCGAGCGTTGTACATTACAAAGATGAAGAAGAAAGATGATAAAAGACCCTATTCTATTACAAACTTAATCATTTTCATCTTTGTCCCTTGGAGCGTCTAGCGAACTCGGCAATGCCTTCTCCTCTACAGGGTAATAGTTAATATTCATAAATGGAGGTTTACCCAGGGATAGACGAGTAGTTCGAAAAAGGTTGAGTAACTCATCAAAATCAACACACTAAGGATGAAATTGATAATGTGTAATTAAATCTCCATAGCCATCGATAATAGTACCATTTGGCCGAGGAAATGCCTTATTGGGAATATCCTGGGCCACCCTCTCAGCAATCTCAGCTTGAACATTTGCATCCATAGGCTCTTTTCCATTCTCAGAAGGGCCCCTATTAGCTTGGCTGACCTGAGCCAAGAATTCAGCTATGGCGACCTCCTATTACGAGGTCGGATCCATACCCTTTGGCTCTCACGGGAGAGGGACGACCAACTTCGATTGGTACAGTTGGGCATCAAGGACAACATCAGTCTTCATTTCCAAGTTAAGGTCCTGGAGCTTATCTTTGACATCCTCATACAGGCCCATCATCTGAGGCCATAGTAAGGACTCCACATAGTCTTGGAAGGCTGGGATCCCTCAAGCATGATTAGAGATAGCCTGCCATCTTCCTCACATATGGCCTGGAAATCCCCCAGTTGAGCCCCATGCTCATGGATGCAATCTTTTTGTTTGTTTCCAAGCTCAAATAGCTACTCGCTTTTCTTAATAGCTTTTCCGACAACTGAGGTCATCATTAGGTTCTTAGCTTTGACCTTGGTGATGTTCTTTTTGCACTCTCCCAAAAGGTCGATCACCATCGTGTATGAGGCATTGGTCTTCTCAACAGAGACAGCGAGCTCTGCATTCTCCTCTACAAGACGAGCCCTTTCTTTTTTCGAGCAAGGAGATCAGGGTAGCGAACTCTTGATCTTTCTTCACTCTCTCCATCTATCTTCTCAATCGCTCTCCGAAGAAGACATGGTGTTGCAAAAAAGAAAAGAAGAAGGTCAGTGCTCAAGAAGAATTGAAACAAAAGCAACTATGAAAAACATAGAAATTTAGGAGACTTACTATAGTATGGAGAGAGGTTGTTTATCGGTCCAGCTCATCATCCGTGAGCTGCCGGCAGATATCCCTATCAACCAGGAGCTCACACTACATAAAAAAGGATTAAGGGTGTGGCCATTGAAACAAGGAGTACAAAGACTCCATAGAATGGTCGGGAATCCATCGTGTTGTCTCCTCATCGATGTGGGAGGCCAGGGATAGATTCCCCAGCCTCTTCAATGTCTTGGCGACGTCCTCAACCGTGTAACCACTGAACTTCAGCCCTTGTCTTGAGGTCGCTGGAGCAGTCCACTTCCCAAAAGAACTCGAGGGAGGCCTTTTTTCTAACGGAGTAGATTGGGAGGAAGGGTAAGAAGATGAAATCAGAATCTTTGCGGGTCTTTCAGATGCCCGCAAAGCAGCAACCTCAACTTCCCGCCTCAGGGCAGTCTGAGTTCGGCTTGCCGCAACAATCTTTTTACTTTGGGTCCGGGGGATTGGGATTTTGAATTAATACCCCGTAGAGGATGAAACGGTAGCACCAAAAGTAGTAGGAGCAGCGGAGGAGGCACTGACAGCATAGCTAGAGGCACCTGTAGGAGCTTGAAAGTCTAGTGAGCCTCCCGGCTGATCTTGTTGAGCACGGGGTTGTTGACATCAATAGCTATGCAGTCCTTATTGCCGACAAAAAAAAAAAAAATAGAGGTATTAGTGTGATGAAAAGTTTAAAAAGACTTATTAAAACGATAAATGATGAAGAAATTCCTTACTGGTGGGAAGAAGTCCCATAGCTCTCCGAAGGGAGGGGAGGTCATGGTCTGCTTGACTCCCTAATGCAGCTGAATGAAGAATGGAGACAGCCTAGAACAGTTGGATACATCCAACCTTCTCAAAAAGTTCTGTCCTTCTCCTGCTCACTAGCCAGGGTAAGGAGACCATTGTAAAAGGTCTTGTTCATATTCCAATCTCGATAGGGCTTGGACTGGACCATATTTTTGGGAAGTTTGGCAAAGAAGAAAGAATCCTTCCAATCCCTTCTACAAGATTGAAAGGGAAATACTAGTTTGTACCTATTATTAAACTAGAGGTGCCCTACACTAGTCCTATTTGGTACCGAGGAGATAACGAACTTGAAGAAACATCTGAAGAGTTCTAGAGAAAATGGAACTCTGTGGAGATGGCAAGTCACAATGAACCCGAGTATAGTGCGCACAGAGTTGGGAACGAGCTATGCCATGGGAAAATTCCAAAAATGGATGATGTCAAAAAATAGAGGGTGCAAATAAGGCAGAAGAATGCCCCCTTTGAGGATGGTTAAGTTAAGGACCATGTGTCCAACACGATGACTATTAGGGTGCTCAGACTCCCTATCAGCAACTATATGCTCCCTATTTAAACCCTTCCCCCCACTTGATGTGATTCACTTGAATTATGGCTGGAATTTCAACATCCATCTATCCAAACCTAAGGTCGCTCATAATCTGAAATTTTGCCCTAGACTTCAACAAGAGATTCAAGCTAGTGACTAATGACCATGATTGTCTTCCAAT